>APFE030152266.1:0-21921 GCA_000404065.3 Pinus taeda
AACATCACAGTGTTAGATAGACCAGGTAAGGAGAATCAGGTGGCAGATTTTCTTTCTAGACTGCAAAATCAAGGTGAGGTTGTTCCGGTTGAAGATTCTTTTCCAGATGAAAAATTATTTGCGATTTCAATAGTGAATCCTTGGTATGTTGACTTGGCCAATTATTTTTCCACAGGAAGAACACCTCCATATTTTACTCCAAAGGAAAAGAAGAGGCTAATCAAACAAAGTGCTCGATACTCATGGGTTAATGGAGATTTATTTTACACTGGTTATGATATGATTACTAGACGATGTGTAAGAAATGATGAAATAATTGATATCTTAAAATCTTGCCATGATGAACCGTGTGGTGGGCATTTTGCAGCTAAAAGAACATCATTCAAGATTCTTAGTCTTGGATACTACTGGCCATCTATTTTTAAGGATTCCAAGAAGTATGTGAAGAGTTGTGATAGCTGTCAAAGAATGGGTAGGCCAACAACTACAGATGAGATGCCACTTCAACCTCAAGTACACTTAGAGACATTTGAAAAATGGGCTCTAGATTTCATAGGACCTATCAATCCAACTTCCAAAGGTAAGAAGTACATCCTAGTATGTACTGATTACGTGACAAAATGGGCTGAAGCCAAAACACTAGTCCGGACAACTGAACAAACAGTGGTAAACTTCCTTTTTGAAGAAATTTTTGTAAGGTATGTAGTACCAAGGGAGATAGTGACAGATCAAGGTACTCAGTTTACTTCAAAGTTAGTTAAGGACATCACAGAAAAATATCAAATCAAGCACAGAAAAAGTACACCTTACCATCCACTTTCCAATGGCCGGGTGGAATCCACAAATAAAACATTGGAAGGAATTATCACTAAGACCGTAGAAATGAATAGAAAGAATTGGGAAGAGAAGCTCAAAGATGCACTCTAGGCTTATAGAATCACGTGGAAGAACACTACAGGATTTACACCATATCAGTTGGTGCATGGAAAAGAGGTAATGCTTCCTATTGAATTTCAAATACATACTTATAAGATGGTTTCAGATTTAGGAATTAATCTTAATGAAGCCCAACAAGAAAGAATTTAGCAATTGAACCAGCTGGATGAAATGAGTCAGCATGCAGAGGAGACAACACTCCTAATGCAGAAACAAAGGAAGCAGTGGCATGATGCACACATCAAAAAGAAGCATTTCAAAGAAGGAGAGTGGGCTTTACTCTTTGACTCTAAATTCAGAGATCATAAAGCCAAACTTACCACACATTGGATGGGCCCATATGAAATAGTTCAAGTTTATGAAAATGGGTTTGTCAAGCTTATTACCATTGATGGAGAAAGTCAATGGCCATAGGTTGAAACTGTATCATAGGCCCATCACCAAGGAGGATTTTCTTCAAACTATATCTCAGCAAAGGGAAGTTGAGATATTGCAGCCTTCAGTTGTGATATCTCTACCTTTGTTCATTTCATTTCAATTTAAAGAATATAAATATATATATATTATATATATATAAATATAATATATAATAATGGTTTAGATGTGAAAACTAGACTCTCGCACACTCTAACCCAGAATTCTTACTTGAAAACCAATTCTTTGGTTGGTAAGAATTCCTTGTTCTATTTGTTTATTGTTTGATTCATCCATTCAATAATGACTTGAGGACAAGTCAAAGCTTTAGTGGTGGATAAGCATCAACATTTTTGTTTTCCTTATCTCCTCTCCTCATTGTAAATTATGAAAGAGTTTGTTTTAGCACTTCAGTATTTCAATAAAGAAGTTGTTTTTGTCTTTGTTCTAATCAGAGGGACCTGTTCAAGCAATATGCAGTGGGACCTGTTCAGAAGACTATGTTACCAGCACCAATATTAGAGGGACATGTTCAACAAACATCAAAGGGACCTGTTAAAGACTGTTATCTCAGGCTACTTCAACAAAGCTTCAACAAAGTTTCAACAGAGTTTCAAAGGCTCCATCAATACCAAAGATCAAGGAAGCTGCACACACATAGTTCTTTTTCAGATTTCAAAGAAGCTGCACAAACATTCTCCGGATCTCAGAGGGACTTGTTATATCCAAATTCATCTCAGAAGGGACCTGTTATGGACAGTGAAGATTAGTCATATATGGACAATAAAGATCATTCCTACCTATGTATGCCAACTCAACTCTTGATCAACCAACACAGTGTAATGTATTGTTGTAATTTTTACTTTTAACATTTAAAATTCTTGTATTATTTTAGTGTTAAATATGATGACTATGATTGCTTATGATAAATTTCAAAAACACCTCTATACCGATCACCCTTGTCACATTCCTAACTATTGTCATTTCCCAACACACTCTAGCCTATCACCATACTCCTCCTACAATTTTTAAATCTTCTCTCACACCACCCTTCAAACCTTGTCATTAACTCCTCATTCTTGAATCGACCATCAAACCTTATTATCGGTCCAACATTTTCCTAATTGGCCAAGTACCAATGAGCAAGGGACAGGTGGTGAATCATTGGAGAGCCAAGTGTTAAACGATTTCATTCATTGTTTTTTTGAATAGGCGAAGTTATAACACGATCGTTCGACCCGAGTCGACTCATGCAAACAACTATCCGTTATCATCACTCCAGCACTCCATATATGCTTACGACATTCTCATGATGGTACCTATACAACCCAGTACAACTCCTCTATCTTTGTAATATGAATGCGCTCTGCATTATCATTATAGTAAATTGGGTCGGTTGTTAAGTTTCATTTCATTCTCAGTTTGTAAAAAGGGTGTTACCATATTAGTAATTAAAACGTTGTGATTTCAAAGAAGGCAGAGAATAGTAGGTGCTACAAAGGGAGATCATAGTAATTGGGCTCACAAGTTCCCACCTCTGCCATAATCCGAGGACATTCATCCGGTTGCTGCCTAAGCCATTGAAGAAGGAAACCCCAAGAATAGAGGATGCTACCAGGTCGGTTGAGTGGAGCTTAAAATACAGGATTTTAGAGGACACCATAGCACAAACCTTGGGAATCAGCCCAGAAGGCGAAAAATATTTCAAAACAAAATAGTTCAAGGAAAATTCATGGACCCAATTCATGTCTAGGTCGAGGGTTTCCTATGTTAACTAGAAAGAGGGTGTCCCTAGAAGCTGGCTGATGCACCCATGGGATAAAATGGTGTATATTATTCAGAAATTTGTTACGTGTGAGGGTCGTTACAGCATAGTCTATCTGTACCACATCAAACTCCTGTTGCACTTAAAAGGGCAATGCACCATTAGTCTACCCTACTTCCTCTTACAGAGTTTGACTAAGATGTCAAAAACTATTCAAAAGCAAAAGGGTAATGAGGACAAAAGCTTGTATCATTTTGGGTTAATTAAAATTCTAATTGAATTTGAAGTGCAGAGGAGGGGAAAAACATGGAAGGAATTTCTGGTTGGTAATCAAATCAAAGATGGAGAAGATGAACAGGAATAACAAGAGCATTCAGTATTTATGCTTGATATTGATGAGGAAATTCCTGTGTGCAAGTCAAGAAATGTCCCTCCACACAACAGTAATGTAAGGATGAGAAAGATGAGGCAAAATGTTGCCCAGAAAATTGAGCAAGACAAAATTTTCACTACATATACAAGAAGATCAAGGAGAATACAAAAGACCCAAACATAAGAAGATCAACCAGAGTCAAAAGCACATGCACTAATGGAAATTAAGAGTAGTGCTCATTCATAGCCTGGACTGGAAGCCGAAATGGAAGTTGAGAGTATCAGAAGGCAAGGGAAAGAGACACTACCTGCAAACAAGAAATAAAGGAGGATAGAAAAACAAATTGAAAAGTTAAAAGAAGAATTGATGGAGGCCAACATGCTAGAGAAGGTCATCAAGAAGGAGAATGAAATGTTGAGAGCTTAGAGTAAGAAGACTCAGCAGAAAAATGAGAAGCTGAAGGAGCAAATCAAAGAACTCAAGGCTGAACAAACCGACATTTGCAAGTGGGCAACCAAATGGTATACTCAAAAGAAAGCTCCCAAAGAGAAATACAAGAATTTGAAACATGAGCTCCACATTCAGAAGGATGCCCAAGCTCAAAAGAATATGGATGCATTATTACAAGTAGCAGAGGCATAGGCAGGAACAAAGTTTAAAGGAAGCACATCAGGATTAGCATGAGGACATGCTAAATCATTGAGCTTGGGGTAGATGTTGGTACCATTTCATTGCCATCCTTTTCTTCTAGAAATCTATCAATTGTCTACCTTTTTCTCCCATAAACCCCTCATATCCATCGAAACTGATTAATCAATAGCATTATAGTTGTTAGTTTATGTTAAATTTAATTTGTGAATTTTTATGTTAAAAGTTAGAAATTTTGAACAAAAATTACAGGATGTCATGACTTCCTGCAAATGGTTTATGATGTGATACATGGCATGGCAGGCAAGTTAAAACAATGGATAGGAATGTGATCTAGAATGTACATGCATGGTGAAAAATTGATTCAACAACAAATCTAAAGCTTCTGGATACGCGGTCAATGCTGGTCAAACCCAGCCTTTTTGGTCACAAAGCCAGCAAAAAGCCATGGTTTCCCTAACTAATTTCGTTTTGCTTTTGGAAATTGGTTTAGATTAGAATGGACAAAAATCACTCTTTTGTAAAAGCAGAAACATTTGCATAATGTATGTACATTCAATTTAGATAGGAGACAAGCAGATAAAGACTGCGTATTGAACTATTTCCAGAACGATTATTATCTTTGTGTATTGTTCCAGAACTCTGCTCTTGTATGTGATTTCAATCTTCATAACTTAATTACAGTCACCGTTTTACTCCAACAGTGCTTATGCATTAACATTCTCATTTCTTGAAGTTTCTTAAGTGTGCCATTGAAGCATGGACGGGCCCTACGTGGAGATTGGTATACTATTAATTTCATTTCCATAGCGTTTTTGAATTTGAATAGTGTGCATAGTGTTTAATGTTATTTCCTTGTCTGTGAGTTTATCGATTTGATTAGAAATTCTTGCAAATGGTATTCATGGTTATAGCTTGAAGATTTGATTGCTAGATCATTGAACAATATCCTGTAAAAGATTTGATCGATCATTAGATTTCAAAGCATCTCTGTGGACTCTATTTTCATGCATTTAAAATTTTAGTGTGCTTTTGATTTTCATGAATGCTTAGTGTGTTAGCTGGAAAGAGATTCTTTGTATAATATCCTTGTAAGAGGGTTGAAAACTCATTCCAGCAATACGTTGTATCTTTAGGACAGTTAGATAAATTAGGTGATCTGAGTGTTAAGGTGACAGGAAACATATTTCAACATTCTGTAAAGGAGTGTTGTAGCGTGTCACAGTAGACACTTAGTTAGGGATCCATTTATGTCTATAGAATTTAGACACGTGCCTCTAAGTTTACCTACCTTGGTTGATATTAAATCTAGTCTAATCTAGCACCCTAGATTGGCCACTACATATGCCCTTCTATCTTAGGAGTTTGAGGAGTGGTAATTCCTATCAATGCATTACAAGATATAGTGATATTCATTTCTTATTTCTATGGGATTGGTTCCTAGTGTATATCCTCTTCTTTTGACATTTCTTGTTCATTTTATTGCTCATCTTCCCCATCTATGTAAATTAATTTCTTCTCACCACACTTATGAACTTTAGTGTATTTTCTATCACAATTGTAACAAAGCCCTTTTGCTCTTTTTTCTTCCAATTTTTGTGGTCTCAACCTTGTAGGTGGTGAAAGTCTAGGAGCAAGAACACTTCCATATTTATATTTATAAGTGGTAGACTTCCTTGTTGCCATAATTTGGTTTTCAATTTTTTTGCCAACCTGTATGCCTTCTCAAATGAATTAGGTTCCCAAAGGAAAACCTCATGTTGAATGTTATCCTTTAAAGTCCATATGAATACATCAATCCTCTGTTTCTCTGGAATATCATTTAACATTATATTCACTTTTTGGAAGTCCTCAATGTGCCCTGCCATTGAATCCTTTTGTTTGAGATTTATCAATTGGCTAAAGAAGGTGTTGCTTTGTGTATCCTCATAATGTGCTATCATTTCCTCTCTGAAAATTGACTAGGTGACAAGTGGTTTATGAGACCAAATCCCTTTATACCATAAAAATTGATTTGGTTCTAAATATAAAGATGCAATACGTATCTTTTGTAATAGTTTCTCATATGTAGATCAAAATATTTCTCCATCTCTAGTATCCATGTTATGGGATCCTTGCCATCAAACTTTCTCATATCTATCTTTAGAATATGGTGGGTCTTCAATCCAATGTTACATTCTATGAAATCATGATTAACATTTATTTTTTTCTCATCACGAGTTTCCTCTACTACCTTTTCGTCATTAGGAGGCCTTTCTTGTAGTAGTTTTGTACCACCTTCCTTCAAACCTTCCACGTCTTTCTTCAAATCTTCCATGCCTTTCTTCATATATGCTTCCCTACCATATATATTAGCTTCCATGACACATATAAAACTATTTATCTTAGCTTCAATCACATTCTTCAAATCCTCCATCCAATTTTTCTTACTAGGTGATTCTATTTTCTAGATTCGAGTCATTCCTTTTCTTTCTTTTATCATCTCAATCTTGAATATTTTGTATATCTCAAATTTCGGATCTCTAATGTCTAAAATTGGGACCTAAAATAGCCCTCTGTGTGCTCTTTGCAATGCTAGCAATTTGATTGAAATTGGGTTCTCCAAGAAAGAGTTATGCCCAATCTCCCAAGAAGACCTACTTATATACCTTTTTGTTAGAGATACATTATACAAAGTTCCACGTGTTACTATTTTAACCTTCGGACATCAAAACAATACACAAAAATGTACAATCTATACTCTTTTTGTATTTTCTTACAAAATTTCAGTCTGATTCTCAGAGAGAAGGTTATGACGATTTTCCGCAGGTCACTTGTTTTGGATTTAATTCGGGATGCTGCAGAAACCCTAAATGTCTTGGATTATATCACCCAAAAACATAGCGAAACAAGATCTGAAATTTGTGTCCAAGCTTCACCATGATTTCGGCTCAAATGTGTTTTAATATTAGAGTCTTAACATTCATACAAAAAAAATTATAGCAAACATGCCACGTGGACCTATTTGAGATGGAGTTCTGGAGCTTGCAAAAACCCTAACTTCCTCATATCATATCTCATAAAATATATCGAGACAAGATCTGAAATTTGGACCCGTGGTTCAAAACGATTTCATTGCAAAGGGGTTTTTGTTTTAGCTTCTGAAAATTTGTAGAAAAAACAATTATATCGAAAATTCTATGATGGTCGGTTTGGAGCAGCGAAACCCTATAATCCAAAGCTCTGATAGAAAATGTTAAGAAACCAACTCACAAAAAGATAGAAAAGATAGATCAATGACTTCAGAATCAGAATCTTTGAGTTGGAAGCCTCATTTACGTTACACAAATGAATAATTCTTAGATGATACAAATGACAAGACCTCATTTCTATATATAGGATTCTAAGGGTTCATAATATAATCAGAGCTGACATAACAATAATAAATTAAGGGCACAACAATAAAAATAGTGGGCTTCTATGGAGCACAATAATAACAATATGGGGACTACATGGGAAAAACAATATAATAAGGGGGTTGCACTAATAAAAATAAGGGGTTACACTAGTAGTATAGGGACCTAAAATTTTGTGCCTTGTCTTCCTCCTTTTCGTGTCCCGATGTGGGTGCCTTCGTGTGATAGCAATAAAATTAAAAAATCCACAAATCAAATTCCTAAACCACCTTCTCATTCTTCTTCTATTCATGATTCATATTCAATGTAGGAAATTACATATGGAAAATGTAGCCTTTGCTGAAGACTAACTCCTCCATTCCACAAAATGATCTCACTCTTCATAACTCTAGTTTGAATTCATGTTATCCTCTCTCATCTACATGCCTTGAATTTTTGTACTGTGATCCACCTAATCAATCTTCTCCACCAACTCGTCTTTCACACTCTTGATTTTTGGGTTGTTGGTTCAAATTGCAATCAGGAATAAAGCAGTCACTTTACACAGATAGAGGATAATGAAGGTGAGGATGTTCTCAATATTTCTTGTTTTTTCAAGATCCTCTATGTCAAGATTATGTGCTTCCATTCTTGGTTGATTGTCAATCTACTAATATTGGTAGTGAATCAAATGCAATACATTCTTTCAATCAATTCATAGCCTCAGGAAACAACCATTCCAATGATGATGATTTTATTTATGCATGCAATAACGAATTCCCAAGTGCATCAACTAATGTTTTGGTTTCTCACGAATATTTTACTTTGGATCTAGAATTTGATTCAATTAAAGAAAATGTTCTTACTGAAACTTCCTCTTCATCTCATTATCCCTTGTGCTCTACCATCTACAATTCATCTACTTGTAATGAGGGTAGTCCATGTTCTTTACATCCATAATTCAATGAGTTAACCTCTCAATTGGCACAAGTTGGTGAGATTAGCCATGAAGAAAATGAAAACAATCAATTATTTTTGTACTCTTCCAAGCCCTCATCATCTCTTCACTTGCATGAAGACAACTCTTTAAATCAACTCGCTCATGAAAATTCCTCGATTCATTTATTTTGAAAATTCTACATTATTTCAATATTTTATATAATAATAAAAAATATATAGAGTACCTCATTGTAGAACCAATGAAATAAAATCATCTCCTTAGATCAAGCAAGAAAAGAAATAAACAAATACATGGAAGAAGAAAAGGGAAAAAATGAATTAAAAATGGGGAGTTGTCTTATATGTCAAAAACCAATGCATCCATTATGTCGATAGTGGATATTCCAAACATATGGTGATAAAAGTGAATTTTTAACACTATAATAAGATAAGATAGTAATTGTTACCTTTAATTTTGATGATATAGAAAAAATCATGGGAAAGGGAACAATTAGCTTGGACAATGGGAGAGGCAAGGATCATAATGTTCTTTTCTTGGATGAGATTAAAAAAAAACTTGCTGAGTGTGACTTAAATGTTTCACTATGGATATGATGTCACTTTTCACTCCAAAATTTGTGGAATAAAGACGAAAAACACAGGTAAAGTGGTAGCAAGACTATGGGAGCTTAAAGTAATGTGTACATACTCAATGAGGAAATTGAGAAATGTTGTTTGGGGAAACTTTATGAGAGCTAGATATGGCACAAAAGATTTAGACACTTAAATTTTGATAACATGGTCAAGTTAAGAAATATATAAGGGATTTTCCAAAGATTGAAAAGCCAAATAACCAAGGCGTGACAGAGGTGGGGAATTTAACTCAAGAGTGTTTGATGATTTTTGTGAAGAACATAAAATAAGAGGAAAATTCATAATCACAGGAACCCCACCTTAAAATGGTGTGGTGGAGTGGAAAAATAGAATGGTACAACAAATAGATAGAGCAATGTTAGACGAGAAAAACTTCTAGAAAATTAAACTGATTGTAAATTGAAATAACCAAGGCGTGACAGAGGTGGGGAATTTAACTCAAGAGTGTTTGATGATTTTTGTGAAGAACATAAAATAAGAGGAAAATTCATAATCACAGGAACCCCACCTTAAAATGGTGTGGTGGAGTGGAAAAATAGAATGGTACAACAAATAGATAGAGCAATGTTAGACGAGAAAAATATTACAAACACCTTTCGGACTGAATTTTTCATACAATTTTTCATATTTTTAATAAAGCCTGCCTTAGGTAAAATAATGAAAAGAATCCCTGTGAGTTGAGTTATGGAAAACCAACCTCAACAAAATAATTCATAGTCTTTAGCAGTGATACACCAAAATTAATGAGGAATATCTTGGTGTGTTTGATGCTAGAGTTGATGAACAGTTATTTCTAGGATATTCAACTAATAGGAAATGATATAAATGTTATAATAAAATATTATGCTATATTGTAGACAACATTGATGTAAAATAGGTTCGATATTTACCTCTAAGCGAAGAAGAAGATAATATGCATCAACTCAATTAATCAAATTGAAAATAAGTGTGAAGAATAACAACATGAGGAATAAAAAGCGGAACAAGAAGACATTGCATGCTCTCATCCAAAACCTTCTCAATCTAATGCAAAAGAATAACCCTAATAATCAAATTATTAGTGATAGGGAAGTAAGAATTCAAAATAGAAGAAAATTAATAGGAAACCCCAGTCAAGCACATATTTCCATGTTTTCCATGATCAAACCTAAGGAGTTTTCTTAGGAAAGTCAATATAAGTATTAGATAAGTACCATGTATGAGTAAGTAGATAAGATTGAGAAAAACTAGATTTTGGAATTAGTTCCAAGACCAATAAGTAAATTTTATAGGTACTTAATGGGTCTTGAAGAATGAATTAAATGAGGATGTACAAGTTATAAGGAGAATGGATAGATTATTATGTAAAGGATATGGGTAGGCTAAAGGAATATACTATGAGGAAGCTTGTTCTCCTATAAAACGATTAGCATTTTCCTATCACAAGAATTTCAAACTCTATCATATAGATGTGGAATCAACATTCTTAAATGGAGAAATAAAAGAATAAGATTATATAGAACAACCTGAATTTTTTCATCTCTCAGACAATTATGAATATGTGTGTATGTTGAAAAAGACATTGTATGGAGTAAAGTAAGCACCAAGAGTGTGGTACTACAATTTAGAGAAACATCTATAGCAATAAGGCTTCAAAAGAGGGACACTTATAATGATTTGTATATGAAATATGAAAACGAAAATATTTAGTCATTGTTTTTTATGTTGATGACACAATATTCAAGGTATTTTTTAATTATTTACTATTTTTCCTATATATAGTAATGTAGGCGACTATTCTAGTTTGAAAAAATCATACATATAGAATGTAAGTAAATATTCAGTAAAAAACATTTAATTACTATTAAAATCAGTAACGTTTTGGTGAATTTCATCCATTTAATCATATATATGTAAGAATAGCTGGTTTTTTTTAATGAAATTGGAAAATATACTTTTTTAAATGTCCAAAAATAACCCATTTGTGAAATTTCACCCCTAAAATTTTCCCTAATAACATTGTAACAACCTCAAGTTAAATTTCATGTAATAAAGTTAATAAAGGTAAAATAAGACCAAGATCAAGGGACACTTATTCCAATCTAAATGTTGGCCAAAACATTCTAGTGGGCATCATTTGTTTTGTATTATGGCTAAGGGGAAATTGGCAAAGGCAATGGAAAAGGCTTTGAAAAGGAAAAAAGGAATTATTTGTATGTTATTTCTAAAAATAAAGGACAATAGGAGGAAAGGGACGTGAAATGCCACATGTTTCATGTGAGAAATGAATTGAAGGAAAATTAAGGAAAATGAAGAAATTAGAGGGATCAATAATAAAAATATATCAAAGTGTTAGTTTGGGGCCTTTTTTTAGTTATGTTTTGGAACTAGCCTCAGAGAGGAGAAGAGCACCAAGACGATAAGGAAAGGAAGGAAAGTAAAGAAATGAAAAGGAAAGAAAGGAACAAGTAAGGAAAGGTTGGATCAAGTAGCTTCAACGGGAATACTTGCACGTAACAGGTTAAATGAACTATTTCCTAGATGGTTTTAGCATGCATGGTATATGCATGTGTCTATTTGGTTTCTTTGTTTTCACTGGAATGGGTTTTTCCAGGTTTCGACAGTGGTTTTTAGATTTGCCTTGCTATTTCTGGATAACCATGGTGTGATGGAATTCTTTCTTGGTTGAGCCTTGAATTGTTGAAAGTTTTTGAATCCACTTGAGGTCGTCTCACGAAAATCCCAAGGGTTGGGGCCAGGAACCCCTCAACAGGTGGGTGGAGAAAGGAAAATTCCTCAAGGGATGGTGAAGGAATTTTGAGGCATCCAAGCTTAGTTTGGTTTTGTGATCTCGAGACCAATTTAGGTGAGATCATGGTATGGTGAGGGTGGAGGTAGTTTAACCTCTGGATTCCCTTGGTTGTTTATGGATTCGTTTATCCCATGAGATCCCACATTCATGCTAGGAATATGGCATTTGGGTGATTCGCTGAAAGAAAGATTTGGTTCAGCTAATCTAGGGTTAGGTGGTAGATGGAAGTCCATGACTTGGTTGGATTTTGCATATGATTAATAAGAGCTTAGTTTCTATTATCTTTGATGAGTAATTATAATTGTTATTATGTGGGTTTAATGTGTGTTCTATCATTGTTATTTACCTAGTTATATGTTGGTTTTAAGCATGGTTATATGACATATTTAAGTATGGCTCTCCTCATTTTAATTAATGAATCTCTACTTAATGAATGCAAGAACCTGATTGGTGCTATGGAAGTTATTATGAGAAGGCATTGGCTCTTGTTTTTAAACGTCATATAATTTTCAGATCTCTATGTTAAGATATGCATTCATGACCTGTAGATTGCATTTACCATGTGTTTAATAGAATCTTTATCTTGGTTGGGAGGGGTCAAGTGAAGTCTGTCTTCACATTTTTATTTTAGAGGTTTTGTTTCTATTTTGTTGGTTTTCAAGCCTCTGTGGAAGTTTTTTGTAGCTTCATGTTCTGGATTATCCACAGTTTCCAGTTCAGTCTGTCGACGTTTCGAACCCCAACGGGGGTCCATCATCAGGACAATTTCGAAAGATAGAAATGAAATGAATGAATGAAAGATTTATCATTTCTGGAAGTTTCACTGAGTTCTCAACAAAGGCCTAGGTCCTAGCCCTGGAAAAGTGGTTCAAAATTTGGGGTCGCTGAGACAAAAATGACTAAAAATTATACAGTCATGGGAAGCAGGCCGATGGAAGTGACTAGAGGCTGACAATTTCTTAGAGGCCGTGTCAAGGGAGTGACTAAGTCTCTAGGTCAATGAGAAAGAGAATTGGCTAAGGGGTTGGACACCTTGAGGGCTTAGGTAGCTCCCCGAGGTCCTATATCACCTAAGGGAAGTTAGTAACTTATTAAGTTGTTGACTCCATTTTGTTAAGGCCATATAGGAGGTTGAGTCTTATCATAGTGTCCCTCAACTCATTTTTACCCCACGAAAACTAGTGAAAGTGGGTTAATGTTGGAGGAGGTGGTTACAAATATTTGGTAGTAATCAAATTTTTGTGCAAAGAAGGTTCCATGATCATAGATGTTTGGACATCTGATGGTTGGGTTGTGCAAATGTTTGGTAGGTTAATAATTGTCTATGCTAGATACCTAGATATAGGATATAACACATAATTTAAAGTGAAGGTGGACCCCACGTCATTGTTGTAATTTGGTTTGATGTTACATGGTCAACACATCCAAGCATCTATTGGTCAAGAAGTGTACACATAGTTTATTATAAATTAGTTGAATCCTAGATCCCCAGATCTAAGGCTTAGCAATAACTTCAAGGTCAAGTGTGATCTGGGCCACCAAGCATCTAGTGATGTGCTTCCATTATGAAGGGAGGTGGGTACTAGATCTAAGATTGTCATATTTATCCATATGCAAGGACATATAGGCCTAGACCAAATCTAGGAGCATACTACCAAGAACAGGCTAAAGAATGGTCAGATGTTGGATTGTAAAGGTTTTTCATTATAATGGTAAGTGTCATTATGCACAGGACATGTGGTTAAGCACCATTGAGCCTAAAATATTGGTTTTTGTTTGCAACCATATGGTCTTTTGTGGTTAAAGCTCTAGGGCCATGACTCAGAAATTTGGAATTTTGTGCACCAAATTTAATAGAAAAAGTCTCAATATTTGGTGTTTTTTGGGATGCCAACAATGGTGAAACATCCAAAATTATAAAGGGTCAAATTTGCACAAAGGATATAATGAAACTATTATTGATGTGAAGAGTATATAAATGCTGAATGTAATTCGATGTTAAAACTGAAGCGTCTTATGCTCTCATGTTAAGAAGGTGAAAAGACAACTTTAGACAAATATTATTGTGGTAGATCATGAGAGGGAGTGAAAATGCATAAAATTTATAAAATATGAGTTCCTAATTAAGAGAGAGAGAGAGAGAGAGAGAGAGAGAGAGAGAGAGAGAGAGAGTACTTGGTAAAGGTTTAAACTACTAAATATTAGAAATATAAGGAAGTTATGAGACAAAATGTGTAGTGGTGAGTAGATCATAGGATGAATATGTAGATTGGCTAAGATTTGAAGCTACAATGTACAAGAAAAATGTTGGTCTTGAGTCTTAATGATTTATTTGTTGAAAAGGAGTTGTGTACATGTACAAAATTATAAAGGAGTTACTATGATCTAAAATGAATCCTTTTGAATCATAGAATTGGAGCAAGTGGGTGCTTATAGATTAGGGGATCAAAGTCTCCACTAAGTTGGTGCTTACAAACAATGTGAGTTGGTGCTTCTAACAAGTCGGTGCTTACAAAGAAAAGGGGGTTGTTGTTCCTTTAGGTTGGTTCCTACATAATTTGTTGTAAATTGAAGTTGGTTCTTGTATTGATATTATAATTAAAAGAAGATTGTGGATTTGTATTGTATGGTTTTCCACGTAAACATCATATGTCCAATTAATTATGTGATTAATGCACTATTTTATTATTAAATGTGTTTCACAGTCTAAATAGTTATTAAAATTTATGTAATAGTGATTCACTCCCCCCTCAGTATTATTGCGGTTTCCAACAATTCTATCGTGTATTTTAGATCTAATAAAATCTCTCTTTAAAATATTTTGATTTTTTATAGTATTCTTGAGTGTCTTCTACTTATATTTTTTCATTTGATTAATTGAGAATTCTCAACCTAAGTTTCAATATATAAATTCTTTATATATTTTCATTGGATTGTTTTTGAGTTCTTAAGTTTGATTTCATCTTATAATCTCTAAATTAAATGTACGATCTCTTAATACACCATTATTGTTTCCCATTATTTGAACCTGAATAGGAATTTTTAAACTAGCATCTTCTAAGACATAGTATTGTGTATAAGACATAGTATTGTGTATATAATACAAAATTAGTTAAAATTAAATAGATAGTACACTCAAAACGAAAATTGTTATAAATGTAAATTTTACATTAATTAGGAATTTCTTTATGAAATGATTTTTATTATAATTTAAACTACATATTTAAAATTTATTTACAAATATTAATGGTTTAAAAGTTTATGAGCATTATTAATATTTTATAAAATATCATTTTTAATTAGGAAAATCAAACTACTTTATATCCAAGCAAGGTAATATGCCTTTTCACCTATGTATATAAGGTCTTCCATAATAATTTATAAACTTTATATTAAAATAATTTACCATCAAAAAAATGTTGTAATACAAATTTATAGAATTTGGGCGAGAATAGATAGTCTATTCTCCAAAAGTACGCTAAAATTTGTTATGTTTTTTCAATCCTTTAAGTACTTGGGAGGCGTACTACCATACATGTTGAAATAAATGTAAAAATATTTGATAAAATATAATAAATATAGAAAGAAAATTAGAAACTGTACTTCTGTGTCTTGAACTTGTAGACCCACCTAAGTCTCTAAAGCTACATCCTCAGAGTGCATTTCCACTATAGTTTAAGCTACAAGTTTGATTTCATTACCAATTCTAACTTTTGAGTGCACAAATATTATCCATACCCTTCTCTTTGCTCAAAGAAAACCTAGAGCCAGAGATAGAGAGAGAGGAATCCCCAAATGATGGAAAATCCAAAGAAGATGATGCAATGGCTTTTGGAGGATTTAGGTGGCTAGATAATATTTCAATTCAAGATTTCATAGAACACATCTAAATTTTCATGAATGTAGTTACCCCTTTCCCCAATTCCTTAGTTTCCAAAAGTTATAATTTTTTTCCATTCATATTGTTTCCTTTTATGTTATTCTCTAACTTAGTTTTCCCGTCACATTCCTTTTGCTACTAATTTCATTATACGGTTAAACTCATAACATCATATTGTGCTTTTTCCATGTCATGTCAACATTCTTTAACCACCATTGAATTTCCTTAATCTTTCACATTTTGGAACACTTATATTGCAATGGAAATGGGGAATTGTTGTTTCATAATTGTATAGATCCCCCTCATTGAAGCAAATATTGAACAACTTTATCTATAAATAAAAAACATAAGCTTACACCCCAGACTCTTGTGATGGTACTCTCAATCATTGGACCAACAATAAAGGGGTGATAATGGTTTCATTTCAAAGTAGAATACCTAAATTTGGACCTGTCTCTCTTTGGTTGTTATCTTCAATCAATAGACCAAGAGAAAAATGAGACAATAGCATTAAACTACAATTTTTTTTTGACATTCATCATATTAAACATAAATGTACACATCAAAGGGAAGCATAAGAGGTAAAAAAGTGATAAGGGAGATTTGATTCCTCATCCCCTTGTATCTACATAATATCTACATAATGGGAAAATTATTGAACGATATATTACTATAATAACATATGAACGTATTATTGAAAGTAGATGAAATATAAAAACCCTCATTTATCTTGCATAAAATTCCATTCATCATAATGTTGTAGTTGTGTAACATACATTACCTAGTTCTTTACTCATACAGTAATTTTGTTTTCTTTCAAAATCATATTCTATCTCTCTTTTATGTAAATATAATAAGATGCAACAAATAACTAATTTTTAATTTTATTATTATTATTTTTTTAATAAGTCTACTCCTATTATTAATACAAAAAAAATTTACAACGAGGTAGCAGCTTCAAGAGGTCTGGCCTGGAAGATGGCTTACACACATGGCAGATTGACAGATAACCCACAGGAACTAGCGGCATACCGTCTAGAGCAAAGACTATTACCAGAGCCTTTAAACCGGAACCACCATGATAAAGACAAACCATGACAAAGAGCAGACTCTCTGGTGGTCCAAAACTGTGTAACAGAGGTGATACGATTGACTCGAATTGTTAACATGGACATAAGACAACTGAACATAGATAGAAAACAACTGAGCATTTCCCCATGAACAGACATGAAAGCTGCAAAAAAGATAACGATGACCTGATCAACGAACTTGAGCCATGGAGGGTGATTCTTCCACAATCGGACAACCAAAATTGGAGAGGTCGTCGTCATCAGAGGGAGGCCTCTCTTCTTTCGGTGGAACCTTCTCACCTGGATGATTTGAACATGCCATGGCAGACTTGACCTGCAAAGCAGAATTCTTTGGAGCATCATCCTTCTGGCAAAGATTCTGAGACGCGTTTGGCATGTCTTCCACCCTCGGCTGCGAAGAAGGATTTGGATTTGCCGAGGCCATGCCTGCAGTGCCTCACTTAGTTGAATCGTGATAGTGGCAATGAAGGAATGGTCGCTTAAAGTGTAGGGGATTTGAAAGCGGGCCGAGTGCTCATGGGTGTACCGGGGGCTTGATATTGCCGTCCTTTATCCCCGGCCAGGAGCATGACCTCGCTTAGGTGCAGGATGACCTTCAAAAGTAGTTCCAGGAAATTTATCCACGGAAGAGGAAGAAGCATGGCGCAGGGGATGACCACGAACTCCACCCCAATGACAGCCCATTATTTGCCGCAAGATGGTCATGTTCCCTGGAGCACAGAGAGTATGGCACATAGCAAATTTTTTCTAAACAAAGAAGATTGGAAGTGGCTGGATTAACCAATCAATCAGAGAATTGAGAGAGCTTGAGGGCATACAGCTGATGAGAACACTGAAGGGGTTATGGCAATCCAGGAAAACCAACACAGCAGCAGCTCCGCGAGCCTGAACAGAGCAATCAACCTCCAAAGAGGCCCAACAAGCGTATGAAGAGAAATGAACTGTGGTGGAGGAGCGCCATCAGATAATAACAGGAGAACCTGTGTAGATTGATGAGCCACATTAACTCGGCCTTGAATGAACATTCAGGTGCATTGAAGGCATACAATAGGTGAGGCCAGGTGACGCAGGGCGTACTCCACACGCCTGCTCCTCCCATCGCCACCGTCCCGTTAACTGTCGCTTTCACTCGCATCCAAGATTTAATTTTATAATTACTTTAAAACATTATTTATAAAAAATAATACAATATATATTTATATAATTATAAATAAAGAATTAATCAAATATATTGTGAGAATTATAAAATAATTATTATGTTAAAAACAATATTTATATCCGAGGAAAAAATGTATTTACCAATATAATTATCATATCTTTGTGTTATATTATGTAGGTATAATTGTGTTTTCACATACTTGGATTCACATTGATCTCCACGATCTCCATTTATGCTAATAGTGAACATGTTTCCAAATATGAATACCAATGGAGTACTATGGTGTGTATACTATGCAACTTGAACAGGCAAAAATACAAACTGAGGTTTATCGTGTGTACTACGCAAACTGAATGGAGTAAAATACAAAATTCGTGGTATAGAATCAGAAAGCGTAAGATGCTATTTGTTTCATAAATACTGCTTTTTCTGTAAGTTAATGAATGTGTTTGCAAATATGAATATCAACAGAGTACGCTGGTGTGTGTGTTGTGAAACCTGAGCAGAGAAAAATACAAACTTAGTTCTCCGGTGTGTTTAGTTCGACGGTGTGTAATATGCTCTGTTACATAGGAACCGTTTTCTAGAAGTGGGAAATCCGTTCCAGTGGTTCCTGCTCTCCTGGAAGCTTTGGAACTGTATGGGAACTGTGATGGGAGCTTGGGAAAGTTCCATGAGCTTTGAAGACTATTTTTTTTGGAGTTCCCGCGTTCCTTAGGGTTGGGGAATACAAAGCATGTAGACAAATATGTTGAACTGCCCACAAAACATGAGGCTTTGTTGAAACCTTCTCACGAAGAAAGGCCAAAGACATCCTTAACACCGATATCCTTAATTGAGAAACTGGAGCAATCTCTTCATGGGTTAAGGAAGCGTGTGACACCTCAATGTAAGGGCAATATCTGGGATGTCATGCTTTTTCTCATAAGAATAACTAGAGAAACATAGGTAAAATTGTTCCTCTATATATTTAAGGCAGATTATTTCAAACACGGTCATGTGTCAGAGAACTGATAATGAACTTGACATTTTAATATTTTATATATATAAAAGGGGGAGACTCGGGAAGAGAGACAGCCAGAGAATATATTTATATATAAGAGAGATTATATATTTAAATTGATTTTAATATTTGAATAATTTTAGTTTAGTATTAATTTTGTATATATATATATATATATATATATATATATATATATATATATATATATATATATATATATATATAATATTATTGTTTCTAATTAGCCATCTCCTAATAAATTTTGGGTAAACCTCTAGACCCAAGTTCCCAACTTTTCCACATTCCAGAAATTCATATAACATAAGTAATATGCACTTATTACTTATATGCAATTTGAACTGAGAAAAATACAAACTGAATGGTTGAGAAAAGGAAAGCATAAGATTGTTAGAATTAATGCTTAATTAGTTATGTAAAATGCTGACAAAGTAGCGAGCAGTTTTTGTGTTCTCTGCAAAAATAAAGCAACAGATTGTTAGGGATTAATGCAGTAGATTGTTAGGGTGGTCAGTGCTGCTGGAAATTGCTAGAAATTAGTTGTAATTGTAGTAGAATTATTCCAGAGTTGATTTTAGTAATAGTTTTACTATTTAATAATGTAGTTAATAGTTGAATCAATATATGAGATTTGCAGTAGTTTCTAGCTCACACAGTCATTGTGTTTTTTAATTGTTTTATCTATATTTTTTATATGTATTGTTCTTCATAGTATTGTTGGATTCTTAATTTTCTTGAAATAATTCATTTCATATTCAACAAGTGGTATCAGAGCACGTAAAATTATTTTGGGTTAAAGTTGTATTGTTGGAATTTCGCCAAAGTTAATCATGTCGAATTCTAACCAGATGCTAGTTCCAGAATTTGATGGGAACGATTATGATTATTGGTGCATTAAGATGCTAATATTTTTGATTGGAAAAGATTTGTGGGAGATTGTTGAATCAGGATATGAGGAGCCAGCTGATTGGAATGCTCTTATAGCCAATGAAAGAACAACAAGAAAGGAAGCAAAGAAGAAGAATGCTCAAGCTTTGTTTCACATTCAGATGGCTCTTGATAAGAGCTTATTTCCAAGAATATCAGGAGCAAAAACAACCAAAGCTTCCTGGGAGACTCTACAAGAAGCTTACCAAGGTAGTGATCAAGTTAAGGTGGTCAAGCTTCAGACATTGAAGTGAGATTTCGAGAATTTGAAGATGCAAGAAGCTGAAAGTACCAGTGACTATTGTGTGAGAGTCAAAGATGTGGTCAATAAAATGGCTACACTTGGAGAAGCTGTAAGTAATGAAGTTTTAATTAAAAAAGTATTGAGATCTTTAACACATAGATGGAATCATGTTGCAATAATCATTGAAGAAAGTAAGGATTTAACAAAACTACAGTTTGATGAATTGGTTGGATCTTTGATGTCTCATGAAGAAAGATTGAATGAAACTTTTGAAGTTGCAGAGAAAGCTTTTTCCTCTAAATTACAAATTACGAAGAATGAAGATGCAAGTACCAGCAGCACCAAAAGCCATCAAGGTCAAGATAAATGGCAAAACCAAAATTATTCAAGAGGTAGAGGAAGAGGTGGCTCAAGTGGAAGAGGTAGTTTCAGAGGAAGAGGTAGAGGTAGATTTGATAAGAGAAATGTTCAATGTTACCATCGTAACAGGTATGGTCACTTTGAAAGAGAATGCAGATTGAAAGAAGGTAAAAATGCTAATTATGCTCAAGAAAGTGGTGAGTATCCTCAAGATCACTTATTTTTATCTTATGCCAAAGGTGAAAATACTAGTAAAGATGTTTGGTACCTCGATTCTGGATGCTCTAACCATATGACAGGGAATGAGAAGTTGTTTTCAGCAAAGGATGGAAGTTTCAAATCCAAGATCCAGCTTGGTGATGATAAATCATTGGAGGTTGCTCCCAAAGGAGCTATGGAGGTCCAAACAAAAGAAGGTATAAAGAGTATTCATGACTTTTATTATACTCCACAATTGAAGCATAATTTGTTGAGTGTTGGGCAACTCTGTGAGAAAAATTATAAAGTAGTCTTTGAAAATAAGACATGTGCTATCTATGATAAGAATAAGGGAAATAGGGTGATCACTCTTGTGCCTATGACAAGAAATAGGATGTTTCCCTTGAGGTTTGATGAACATAACAACAATCTTGCTAATATGGCTTATGAGGATTCAAGTTGGTTATGGCATCTCAGGTATGGGCATTTAAATTTTCAGAGTTTGAAGTTTCTAACCTCACATGCATTAGTTTCTGGTTTTCCCAAGGTAGAAGAGCATAAGGAGGTTTGTGAAGGATGTGCTAAAGGAAAGCATGTAAGGGAAATGTTTCCAAAGGGTAGTGCATGGAGAGATCATCACCCACTTCATCTTGTTCATTCAGACATATGTGGTCCTATGCAGACTGAGAGTTTGGGTAAGTCATCATATTTCATCACCTTTATTGATGATTACTCACGAAATTGTTGGGTATATTTTTTGAAGGCCAAAAGTGAAGCCCTAGATACATTCAAGAAGTTCAAAGCCCTTGTAGAAAATGAGAGAGGATGCAGGATCAAATGTTTGCTGTGGAGGAGAATTCTGCTCAAAAGCTTTCCAGAATTATTGTGATGTGAATGGCATCAAGAGGCAGCATACTACATCATACACACCCCAGCAGAATGGCATAGCTGAAAGAAAAAATCATACTGTGGTTGAAATGGAAAGATGCATGCTACAAACTAAGGGATTGAGCAACTCTTATTGGGGAGATGCAGTTGCTACAACAGTATACATCCTCAACCGTAGCCCCACCAGTGCACTGGAAAATATGACTCCTTATGAAGCTTGGTATGAAAAAAAGCCTAATGTTAATCATTTCAAAGTTTT
>APFE030152266.1:24173-47989 GCA_000404065.3 Pinus taeda
TAACAAGCTTATTGTCTCAAGAGATGTAATTTTTGATGAAGGGGGAGTTTATGGTCATTAAAAAGGCCATGTTGAGAAGACAAAATCTGTTTTGAATGATGATATAATTGTTGATAATGATCATGAGCAGCCAACTAATGTTTCTGTAACTAGTGGCTTAACTCCACCAAGTAGCCCTTCATCAATTTCTTCAACATCAAGTTCAAGTCCATCTTCTTCTCCAAGTTCTACAAGGAAGGTAAGAATATTGAGTGATATCTATGAGAGGAGTGCAAATCAAGCACATGAAGAAAGCCCAATAGGTGAGATAGTCAATTTTGCTTTATTAGCCAAGGTTGAATTTGAACCATCATGTTTTGAAGATGCATGTACTAATGATGTTTGGATGCAAGCCATGCAAGAAGAGATGGATTCCATTCAAAGAAATGACACTTGGAAGTTTACAGAGCTTCCACATGACAAGAAAAAGATTGGCACCAAATGGGTCTATAAGAATAAATTTAACAGTGATGGGAGTGTTGAAAGACACAAAGCAAGATTAGTTGCTAAAGGATTCACACAGAAGTATGGAATTGATTATGAAGAGACATTTGCGCCAGTAGCAAGATAGGAGACCATTAGAATGTTGATTTCATTAGCAGCTCATAAAAAGTGGAGCATACATCATATGGATGTGAAAAGTACCTTCTTGAATGGGTACTTAGAAGAGGAAGTATATGTGGAGTAGCCACAAGGTTTTGAAGTGGAAGGAAAGGAGAATAATGTCTACAAGTTGAAGAAGCCTTTGTATGGCCTCAAGCAAGCACCAAGAGCGTGGTATGCAAGGATTGATGGATACTTTCAGGAAAATGGCTTCCAGAGAAGTAAGAATGATCCTACCCTTTACTACAAATAAGAAGGTATTGATATTTTAATCATAAGTTTGTATTTTGATGATCTATTGTATATGGGTAGTGGTTCTAAGATGAATGATAAATTCAAAGTTGCTATGATGAATGAATTTGAGATGAAAGATTTAGGCATCATGAAATATTTTCTAGGAATGGAGGTTTATCAATGTAAGGATGAGATTTTCATTTGTCAAATAAGGTATGCACAAGATATGCTAAATAAATTTGATATGCTTGATTGTAATCCATCCCCTACTCCAATTGCTCATGGAGAGGTGTTATGTAGAGATGATGGCGCTGATTTAGTTGATGAGAAAACTTACAGAAGTATTGTGGAGAGCTTGATATTTCTAACCCACACAAGGCCTGATATTACATATTCAGTTTCACTCGTTTCAAGATATATGACAAATCCATCTGAAATGCATATGAAGGGAGGATTTTAAGGTATGTGAAAGGCACTCTAAATTTTGGTATTCATTACTACTCTTCTGAAAAGTTCAATCTTATTGGATTTAGTGATTCAGATTGGGGAGGTAGTCTTGATGACCGTAAGTCCACATCTGGAAATTGTTTCTCTTTTGGTTCTGGTTTGATTACATGGAGTTCAAAAAAACAAAGCATTGTTGCCCTCTCATCTACAAAAGCAGAGTATGTTGCAGTTACTTCAGCAGGTACACAAGCTCTTTGGCTCAGAAAAATTTTGGAAGAAATTGGAGAAAAACAAGTTCAGCCTACAGTGATTTATTGTGATAATGTAAGTGCCATCAAGTTAGCAAAGAATCTAGTTCATCACAGCACGACAAAACATTTTGACCTGAAATATCACTTCATTAGAGATTTGGTGCAGAAGAAGGATGTTGAATTAAAGCATAAAATACTCAGCATCAACTAGCAGATATCTTCACCAAAGTAGTTGCAAAAGATCAGTTTTTGGCAATAAGAGATAAGATACTAAACCCTCATTAATCATTAAGGGGAAGTGTTAGAATTAATGCTTAATTAGTTATGTAAAATGATGACAAATTAGCCAGCAGATTTTGTGTTCTCTGCAAAAATAAAGCAGCAGATTGTTAGGGATTAAAACAGCAGATTGTTAGGGTGGTCAGTGCTTCTGGAAATTGCTAGAAATTAGTTGTAATTGCAGTAGAATTATTCAAGAGTTGATTTTAGTAATAGTTTTACTATTTAATAATGTAGTTAACACTTGAATCAATATATGAGATTTGCAGCAGTTTCTAGCTCGCATAGTCACTGTGTTTTTTAATTGTTTTATCTATATTTTTTAATTGTTTTATTTATATTTTTTATATGTATTGTTCTTCACAGTACTGTTAGCTTCTTAATTTACTTGAAATAATTCATTTCATATTTAACAAAGATACCATTTCTTTCATAAATACTATGCTTGGACTCCACATGATGTCATATTCAGTTTTTAGGTTTTAGTTACTTTACAGGGTGTTTCGCATATTCTCCATATTAATAATTTATTTCATGTCGCAATAATAAAAAACAGGCGTATATTAATTTTTGCATTACCCTCCTGGTAATAAAAGAAACATGACAATTAACGGTGACGACTTTGTTGTCTTCTTCCCCTCCTTGTTTGGTGGAATTTCGTTCGCAGGTGATAATTTTCGGACTCTACCCGTAATCTTCCACAGAACCGTGGCTTGTCTTCTTCCCCTCCTTGTTTGGTGGAATTTCGTTCGCAGGTGATAATTTTCGGACTCTACCCGTAATCTTCCACAGAACCGTGGCTTATGCAAGAGTAATCTAACCTAATTCTACTGTATACTGAGTTCCTTTTTAAGGTTATAGTAGACCGTTCCTTCGCATGCCATCCTCTAACGACACTAATTACTACGTTGAAGCTTTCTGAATGGGCCACCAACGCTGCATTCAATGCAAGGATCGTTACCCATGCTGGGCAGGGTGGATAATATTTCTTGTTAAAATCAAGGCTGCCCGACAATGCAGTGCAGCAAGAGCATAAAAGGTTGGGGATTTTAACTTTTGCAATATTAGAGCGTGTCATTTAATTGCAGCTTTCAGGAAGTGGGCACTTTTCCTTGTAATTTTATGCATTATTAAATAAGTGTGCGAAAAACTAAAAAGTACAGGGTAAATATTAAATATAATATATTAAGTTATTAATGTGTGTATTCTCAGCAATACGGATAATAGGGTTTGCATGGGCAAGATGAAGAGGTTGAGTTAATCATTTTGACTCAATTATTAGCTTAATGTATGGTGATTAAGAAAAGATAGTTTGACAGTTATTGGTTTAATATATTGTGGTTATTAAAAAGTAGTGAATCAATTGGTGGTTAATGTATTTGTCGAAGTAAAAGCATTATTAAACACTATGGCTTAAATTTATGATTATTTTTTTCCTTTCAAACTTATTAATTAAATAGAAATAATATAATATAAACAAAATACAAAACGAAGATTCAATTCACTTAAAACAGGGCGCTTATAAATATTTGCCAAAAAAACTACGTTAGTTTAATACAAAATCATGCATTAGTTTTCTAGACCATCATTTTGATGCACTTTGACAAAAGTGACTACAATGATCTAGATTGGTAGACAGTGGAATGATGTCTTCGTAATTTCATATAAAATATTAAATTCAATACCACGATTCAATCAGTTTTCAAAATCGATGTAAGCAATGGCTTTTCCGTTGAATGTTGTGTCGCAGTACTCACTGCTATAAAACTAGACTGTTCCGCTGCATGTCATCATCTCACCAAAAATGATCAGGAGCTTCTGCCATGCCCGTCCAAATGAGGAAAAATGAGGACTTTCTGACAATCCAGTGCTGCAAGAGCCTAAATGTGCGAGGATTTTGACCTCTGCAATACTAGTGTACTAGTGTACGCCATATCGCTCGCAGCTTTTTAAGATGTCGACACATTAAAGTAATTTATGCATCTTTTTACAGTTGTAATGTGATGAAAAAAAGTGCCTTCATTTAATACGCAAATCTATGATGCAATTGATAAAAGTCACTGCAATGAATTATATCATACAGAACTCTGTCCCCGGTCTGACAATCTCCTTAACGGTATCTTATAAAATTTTCAGCTACAAGAGCTAGGTGGATTCTAGTTATTTGTTATCCAGCATACACTTCGTCCTTGGCCTGGATTGAATTTCATACTTGTTATCCAGTCGAAAAACTACAATTAGTCTCAAGGCAAGGGCTAACTAGCCTGCCATAGGGTATTAAATGCCCTGGTACATGCATGCTCTATAACAAAATAACACACAACATTTGATAGCTACATAAATTAAAAATAAAAGCTGTGTTATTTTGTTATAAGGCATGCATGTACCAAAACATTTAATATCCTATAACAAGCTAGTTATCCCTTGCCCCAGTCTCAATAACACCCCTGTCAACTACATCGAAGCGACTTACCTACAGGTGAATACGAACTAGCTACCATAATAAATCAGCAGCCAGGCGATGTTATGAGATAATTCCCGATAAGGCGTTTATTGAAATTCAACAATTTGAAGAGAGAGGTGGTCCAAGTTTTGGATCACCATCACGAGAAGAAAAAGTTACACCTACTAGGGTTTGAATGAGACGATGATTAATGTTTTTTTAGCGGCTGCGTGAGTGTACAGTCCACCATTATTCCTTAACCAAAATTCCTTACAGTCCACCATTATTCCTTAACCAATTTCCTCACGATGATACATATTTATGTATTTTTTTTTTCCCTTTTCTCTTCTCCAAATTTATATGTCGATTTGGTGCACCAACTACCTAAAATATTAAGTAAACTTTTGGGTATAATCAACATTACTTAAATTTCAATATAATTATATTGGAGATGATTATTATTATAATATATTGAAATAATAATAATAATTATATTGTAAGTTATTATACTCAAAATAACATATTAAAAAAAGTATTTTAAATTTATATTATATTTGTTAATTTTTTATCAAATAAATAATTTTCTATTACATTTTGCATTTTATATTTTATATTAGATTATGTTTTACACTATATTTTATATTTTTGAATTTAAATATAAATCAAAATATATGAAAAAGACATTTAATTTTGTTTTATTTTTTATTTTTATATTTTTTTCAATATTTAAAAAATATTAATATACATTACACTGCAACATCTCTCAATAACATGTAGATTTATATATGTATATCAAATCTAACTTTATAAGAATTCATGACTAACATCTAAACACGATTATATAAATATAATTGTATTTACACATTTAAAATTAACCTGAACCTTCATTAGATATGATTTTCAAATATCTTTATCATTAATGTGCTCCAAATATCTTTATAATGAATGTGTTTACAAATATGAAGTGTACCAAGAATAACCTCTTTAATTACCTGAAGTAGTTTTAATGTTAATGGTTAGTTAAAATTAAGAATATTTTTTTAGGAAATTCATGCCAATTTTAAAAATATTTTTAAAAACTAATATTAAAAGAGTTTAAATCATTATTTTTCCATCAGTTCAATGCCCCAGATGCGAAAGAATGTTTGGAGTCACTTCCTTTCTGCCTTTCAATCACTTCCATTTTGGCTCTCTATGAATCTTTTTACAGTTATAATTTATGCACCATAACAGATTGTAACATCTGAAGATTTAGATTTCAAAACATTAAGATCGTAAAGAAGTAGATGTGAATCTAGTGTCCAGAAGATGTTTTGTTTATGTCACTAAGCCATTGCCTCTATAAGTAGCTGCAGTAATTTGCAATTCTTTTCATGCTACTTTGCAGCCATATGCCATAAAACAACCGTCATAATTTGCACCTGCAGCACTGTCTATAGTATTCTGTGCATTGACAGTGAAGTAAACATTGATACCGTTTGGAATGTTGTGCATTGAACAGTCCACTGTTTGGAAGTCCAAAGAGGAACCGAGGAGGCCACCATACCCGAGAGCCTAACCAGAAGTAGAGCCATCGCCACTTTTGTAAGAGAAAACATACGAGTGGTTGTGAGTAGAATCAAACCACCCTCTGTTGGTATGAGTATTGGTTTTCGCACAAATATTGTTACATTTTCTAAGATTTATCACGTGTGATAAAAAATAATGGTTTTATTTAAGGGTGAAAAAGAGTATTTTTGTTTAGGCCGATAAGGTTAATTAATTTGGCAGCTTTATTTTTTCTTTCAAATTGGTATTATTATATTTGTATTGTTATCCTATAAAGTATTTGGTTTTGTCTTGTTTTTTGTTTACATTAATTTGTTTAAAAAAAAAAAAAATTATTAATAGTTTAATATTAAAAATTTAACTTTATTATTATTAAAATTTATTTATTTGTAAATTGATTAGTGGAGGGTTTATTATAAGTTGTTTAATAACTTCTATTTTTATTAGTTATTAATTTTTGTTTTTTTTTGTTTTACTTCATCTTTTTTGACTTTTTGATTTTCTTTTTTTCTTTTACATTACTCTAATTATAATTTCTTCACAATATTTTCAATTTAAGCGACTTATTATTATATTAGGAACATATTTTAATAAATTTAATCATAAACAATTTATATATTAATAAACATAAAACACACACATATAAATATATGCATTTTAATATAAACAATATTAATTAATCATATTTCTTAATTTTTGGTGATGACATTCGACAATATAATATTTTATTAGTTGTTTTCTTTTTGTGATGTATGTTTTTTTTCATTAAACTATATTTAATCTAAGACTAGCTACTATGTAGTCCTTGTTTTAGTTAGAAAAATAAGAAAAATATTAAATTGGCTTTATTTTTGTTAGAATAAAAAGAAAAAGATTAAATGGAAGTTTAAAATAAAAGAAATAATTACTATTTTTTTAATAAATAAGTTGATCTTATTTTAATTAGGGAAAAAAGGAAAAAATTAAATGGAAATTTAGAATAAAAGATATTTTTTATATATGGATTCAATGCAAGTTAAAAGTATAAAATAAAAAATAACTTATACAGTTTTGTTTGTTTTGATTGAGATATTTGAAGAACCCTCAATTCAAGGAGCCTATGAGCCTATGACACAAGATCAAAAGGATAGACATTTTGTGAACATAAAGGATGATGTAGAAGTTTTTTTTTTGCATCCAAAAATTGTGGATAACAATATTCTCCCCAAGACTATAGCAACAACCACATCCAATGAAGTTTGAAATATTTTAGAAATCACATAAAGTTAAAGTGTTAGAAATATCAATCAACAACAAGCTGAATTATAGAGCATTAAAGTGGTTAATGAAGTGCCCATTGTAATAGGAAATGTTGTGGAAAAGCCCACCTGAGAAGAAGATATATAAGACATTGAGACTAAAATTGTTATAGAGAAATTTATTAAAGAAATTGAAAAATATTTTGACATTACAAAAATACAAGGGGACATCGTGGATGATAGTGCATAGGAAAATATAGACAAGGCATGGAAATGGTAGTTGTACTAAGCATTGCAAAGATGTTTATTATAGAAGAAAATAGTGATGATGTATAAGATCCAGAGCATGCACATGGTAAGATATTATACTGCACTATTGCACTATACAAAGTTTCTTTTGTAGGAGCAATAACATTTGAAAACCTAGGAGTGAAAGTTGAATTTGACTATGAAGCTAAATTATCTTTTTTTTGAAGAGTAAACTGCAATTCCTAAGTATGATAAAGACAAACCTAGTAATGGAAAGAACAAAAAAATTGAACCTCTCAAAGTTGTTTTTTTAGAAATTGTAGCAATAGAAAGAGAGATGAAATTATACAAAAATATTGTTTTTAATCTTTCAAAAGTTTGTAGAAAAGTTAAATCTGCAATAGCTAAAGTACAAAAGTATGCAGAATGAAAAGGACATATGGAAGAAGAATACCCAAATAAAGTTAAAACTATGAAACGAGGAAATATATACAAAATATACCATTGCAATTTAGTGCAAAATTACAAAAAAAAAAAAATTGTACATGTAATGGTGAGGACAATCTGGTGAGAACAACCTACTTGCAAAAGTAAAACCAATTTTCAATTGATATGTGTTGTAAGCCTAGTTGAGAATGAAGCTCATACAAATCATAGATATCGTTAAAAGCTATTAATATTATCGTTAAAAGCTATTAGTATTAGACATATGTAAAATCAAAAGGCATGACCAAGTGTGTATGAATATTTCTCTCATTCCCTCTTTGAGAATCTTTTCAAATTTTTGAACGGAGAAAAATACAAACTATTAACCGAGAATCAGGAAGGTGTAGGATACCGTTTTACTAATACTTTATTGCAATCTATGTAATGTATATGCAGGTTTTAGCTCTTAGTTATTAGTCCCTGCCTGGGACTATTAGTGATCGATAGATCGTTGACCGCCCATTAATTCATTCTTTGACCATATTTTTTTTGACGTTATCATCGTTTAACCAAAGTTTTAAAATGAAGATTATTGTCTATCAAAATTTTAACCAAAGTTTTTGGCTAGGCAAGAAAGGACCTCTTATTGCACGCTTCGCTTATTCCAATGCAAAAATGTAGTGACAAGTTATAGTTTATCCAAAGTCTGAAAAAATTGTAATGACAATGTGGTAACAAATTATAGTTTATCCAAAGTCTGAAAAATTGTAATGACATACATGAAACTTAGGCGCATGTAAAGTTTATTATATCGCTGCCACGTCTCACCTCTCACGCAGCTGGCTACCACCGTCTGCCACCTCTTACCACTGCAACACCACATTATTTATTTGTTGTCCATCGACCCACTTGAGAGTACGTGAGGTGAGGTGAGGTACGTGAGGTGAGGTGAGGTAACAAACAAACTTCCTGCTATGCCGCTCTCAAGGTGAAATTCTCGGGGTTTAGCTCGAAATATGTTGTAACCAGATTCTCCGTGAGTGATGCACACTGCAACATTTCTTGACGGAAATCTCTCGCAACCTATTTTCCATGTTGGGGAATGGTAATGCTTCAGGTAACCCTACATGTGAATCATTTCTTATCTTTCATACCCATATTGGGATTGCGCCATTCACATATTCCCTCTTACTGGTTATTGTAGTTATAATAACTTTACTAAGGTGATTTCCAGGTGTGTGGGCATCAACCCCTCTTACTGATATTTCAACAAGGTTCGGGTCGTGCTCTCCTATTGGCACGATATTTTTACCACTGAGGAATATTTTAATAGGTAAGGTGCATACTTGACTCCGGGGTTAATCTGAATGTTATCTTAGGCGTGCTTATCTAAAGCCTTTTATGTGTGTCTGTGGTTGAATTTGTCTTTGGCAGGGTTCTGAACCAAAAGCATGGAATGGTGGTGCTATGGTTGGCAGAGTACACAGACCGGTGCCCTCATTCCCATCTTCTATGCGTACAAGAACTACGATCTCCCCAAGGAAATTTGGTTGGCTAACCGGTGCAAGGAGGGCTTCCATTTTCCACTTGTCGTTTTTATCGATTTGTGTTACCGTCTCTCAGGTTTCATTTCTTGGTTTATTTTTTTTTATGTACATTTCCTAATTCCTTTTCTCTTGCGATAGAGACTCAAATGCAACTAGCAGGTTAATCCTCTTTCTGACTGCTAATTTGCCTCCTCTTCGGTGGATTATCTGTATTTCTCGGATTAATTTAAAGCGATAAAGTTAGTAATGCTTACTTGGGTACCTTTCTTCTTCATCTTGCAGGTACACTCTATTCCTATAGTGGTTCGTTGGATTTATGGACTTTATACCAAGTGTGGGTGCCATTGATTAATAATTTCAGCGTTTGGGGCATTCCAAGTTTGTTGCTACACCTCGGCGGGGATTTTGGCATAGTTACTTTCACCGTGCTTACTGAGATACAAGAAAATAATCATTGGGATGTTGTAGAAGTTTGTTATTGCAAAACTTTATGCGGGTTTTCATTTCCAGTGAATTCTCAATTGGTAGCTTATATCAATAACGACTTGTCAATTTCACTCGATGCTAAACTCGTTGTTTGTAATTTATTAAATTCAAGTGCCCCTGATTCCAAGTTTCGATTTTGTAGGCTTTACCGAAGCCCAAGTCTCTGATACTGTTTCCCTAGCGTTAAATAATTTCGGACATATTTGAATAATGATGGCAATAAAAGTTTGAGATGTTAATCTGAAATTTCAGACCTGCCTTAGCAATTTCTTTTTCTTCAAGAATATGCTTGGTATGTCACCGCTTGAGTACTCTATATATATTTTATTCATTAAATCTAAATTCTCTGATCCATAGATCGAGTAAAGTATATTTTTGTTCTCCCAGATGTTAATCCTATCAGAATTAGATGAGATGAACTCATGGAATGTATTTTTAGTATTGTTTCTTGTATTTTGAAGTCAGCTGATTAATTACAATAGACCCAAAAAATTATAGAGAACTTCTATGATTCTTATAATATAAAGAGACAAATCTGTATATTAATGTAATGTTTTATGCATCAAGAAACAGAACTCTCAACTCTGTAAAACGATTTTGTTTTGATGTTAGAAATTAGAGAGATATCTAAATTAAAAGTTTCAGAAATTATAGTACCTTGATTCGCTTGTAGCAGAGAGTGTCGAGCAGTTAATTCTCCTGAGTAAGTTCAGAGCAGAGAGTCTTACTCAGAGCAGAGAGTGTGGCCGCATACCTTATATGCTTGTTCCTTATTCCTTGTCTCTGTAATTTCGCAGGGGTTAATTCATTCAGCTCATCCAGATTTTGCTTTGACGAAAATGCACAGATAGGAGGGATTACGAACTAGGAGTACGTGTTGTGTGCAAGTGTTGGCAGGGGAGGGGCTGAGTTGCAGGTGGCGAGGTGGCATGAAAGAGAGAATGACTCTCATGCAGCAGAACACGACCGCTCCTATCTTCGTGTTCTGGGCCGTTAAAAATATCTTAAAATATTAAAAATATATTTGTATATTTAAGAGTGTTTTAAATAATATAATATGAAATAATCACAATTTAAGTTGTAATAAAATTATTATAATTTATTAAATTTTTCTAATAATATTTTTAAATTAATTTGGTAAATTTTTCTAATAATATTTTTAAATTGATATTATATTTTTTTATCTTGAACTAATAATATTATCATAATGTTTTAATTTTTTTTAATATTTTTAAATTTATTTTATCTGAAATCTAGGTGAAATATTTATGAATTTAAATTTAAATTTTGATATACACAATGGAAATATCCAAGTATCTAAAAAGACCTTTTCCCTACAATATTTAAAAATAATGAATTTATTTGAAAATTCAAATCTCATTTTTAATCGAATTTTTTTTTTCACTAGATAAAAAAATTAAGATGAAAAACGTAAGATGAAAAACGTGATAAATGTTGGACCACTCATTTAAATTGGCATAGTGTCACGAAAAACAATCTCCATGAAAACTGCGAGACATTTTCATTCCCTTAAAAACCTACTCTGGAGTAATAACACGATATATTTTATTAAAATCTGCTCTACATTAATCGACATATTGTAAATAGATGGACGATAAGCATGGACACATGTCCTCACCAAAGTACACCCCCGGAACGCCAACGTTGTCGTCACCTTTAGTTCTTGAGTCTATAAATTGCATCTCCTCTTCCAAGACAGACACAGCTTCTTTATATTTTGTAGCCATGTCTCCATCGGAGGAAGGAGGAGCTCCTGCTACTCATTATATCCTCAAAACATTATTGGCACTACTTTTTCTGCAATTGTTAAGTTTGGCGATGATCGTTTGCAAGCAGCTCTGCAATTTTCTCTACACATACTGGTGGAAGCCGCGAACCATCAAGAAGATTATGGAAAGGCAAGGAATCAGAGGGCCACCGCCTCGTTTTATTAGTGGAAATCTGTCTGACATGACTAAACTCAGAGAGAGCTAAACTCAGAGAGAGCGAGGCCGCTAAAGACATGGAGCCTATCAGTCACGACATTGTGGACAGACTCTTGCCCCACTATGTGCAATGGACAAATGATTATGGTATGTCCATTTTGCCACTACTAGTTGAGAATTCTACTAGTTCTGCAACAACTTTTGTCAAGCTTTCTAAGGAGGATGAAATCTTTCCATATTTTCTTAAATTTTACCTGGGTAACCGAGTTACCATTCCTTCGTGCAGTTCTGAAATTATATCTATATATATATCCCTCAGGTCACTTTCATCAATCTATATCCCTCAGGTCACTTTCATCGATTGAGTGTATACTAATTATAATGTATACTAATTATACTAATTATAATGTATACTAATTATTAACTAATTGAAGCAGACCCCGGCAGGGACTACCGCCACGGCAGTGGCTCCCTTGTTGTACTAGGTCTTTCGCGTTTTCTTCCTATGTTCATAGTTTATTTCATGTCGTGGTTACAATTAAAAATATACTGCGAGGGGTAGGATACCGTTTTACTAAAACTTTATTGCAATCTATGTAATGGCATATGCAGGTGTTTGCTCTGAGTTATTGTAGTAGGTCTTTCGCATTTTCTTCCAATGTTCATAGTTTATTCATGTCGTGGTTACAATTAAAAATATATTGCGTGCAGTAAATTTTTCATTAACATCCCGTTCCCGGTGATGATTTTTATCTTCATCACCTCACGTTGTGGTGTGATTTCGCTACATATATATAGTATACAGGCTGCGTAAAAGTTATTTTCCGGTCTGTACCCTGATGTTCCCTGAATTTTAGGCCATATTTCGTTTTCCTTTTAAAATCCAGTTAGGTTTATGCTAAATTGAGTTTCTTTTATTGTTATGCTTGATAAATTTGAGAATATTTTATATAAAATAAAATTTATACCTGGTCTAAACTTTGTATCCGATGGAAAAATGTCTAAGTTTTTACCAATCCTAAATTCCAAAAATCATAATTCAATCAGCATTCGAAATCGATTTAAGCTTTGTTTTCGAGTTACATGTCATGTTATAATACTACTAATTGCGACAAGATTATATTGTTCCGTTAAATTAGTGTGTGCTATAGAGTTTTTTAATGTATAAATTTATTTTTATAGATTGTTATGGTTACCTATAAAATTAGCCAAATCACATTTACTATATAGTTCATATAATTTTAAAACATATATATAGTTCATATAATTTTAAAAGATATATGATTGTAGTTCATATAATTTTAAAACATATATCAATCATATGCACAACCACTAAAAATATGGTTAATTAAATAAATATTTGTTAATATAAATATTATTAATTAAAATATAATTAATTAATATTGTTAATAATATATTATTAATTAATAAATTATATTTTATAAATTATTGTTATTTGGTAAAGAATTCCATTCATTCATTATTAATTAATATTGTTATTAATTAATTAATAATTAATAACTCATTATTAACAAATTATTTCAATAAAAAATAATCAATAAGTAATTCATCATTAATTAATTAACTATTAATAATTTTATTAATTTTTTGGTTCATTATCAATCAATTCCACCCAAGTGATTAATATATTCAACTATTAATTCAACTTAATGGATTAGTATTATAAACATATGCTATTAATAAACCCAAGGGATTAATACTAAAAACCCAATGGATTAATATTATAAATCTTACTTACATAAACCCTAAAATAAACTTGGTTATGTAGACAATCTTTGTCACAATGCAGCATTTGACCATGGCTGATTTTCATATTGAAATAATATTTGTCACAATGTAGCATTGTACCATAGTTGTGCATGGTTCACCATCATTAAATTTATATTATACCCTATAAATAGTATTATAAACCTTCCAAACAATAGTATACCCTAAAAATATTAACCTTTAAATTGATAAACCCAAAAAAATTGAAAAGTTGTTAGTTGAGTTTCATGGGTGAAAGTCATATAATTTCCAATAATTATTCCACATCAACATAAACTGCTTGATGCCTTTTGGATGCATCTGAAGGGATCCTCACTGGGATTTTAAGAGCTCTTCCATGATGAAAGCTTTTTGTGGTTATTGATTTTTATGAGTGAAAAGTTGTTTGTTGACTTTCATGGGTGAAAGCCATATAGTTTCCAAATGGTCAAAGCATTGATAAATAATTTCACTCTTCATTTAGGATGACGAAGTTACCAAAATCTATTATCTCAAAATATTGATAAATAATTTCACCTTCTAATCATTTAGGATGACCAAGTTACCAAAATGTATTATGTCGGTGAAATAATGCTTCTTATTTTCGTGGGATAGACACCGGTTCTATGTAAACGTTAAAAATGTTGGAAAACTTTTGCTCCAAGTTGGCCACTGAAGTCAATGTTTATTGGGAATCCTTAGCATACCAAATAACCACTTAATAGTTTATATTATTAATGTTGTTTATTGCTGAGTTTTATTTGATTCAACTATAAAAAAGGAAGAAAAGAGGATAAAATTTGTGATATTTTGTAGATGTTGAACGTTCCATTTAAATTAAATAAAATGATATGTAGAAATTTGTATAAAAATTCTAAACATTTAGGATGACCAAGTTACCAAAATCTTTTATTTCGGTGAATAATTTGTTATTGTCCTCGGATAGACACTGGTTCTTTGTAAAAGTTAAAACTGTTGGAAAACTTTTCCTCCAAGTTGGCCACCGAAGTCAATGTTTATTGGGAACCCTTGGCATATCAAATAACCACTTAATAGTTTATATTATTAATGTTGTTTATTGCTGAGTTTTATTTGATTCAACGATAAAAAGAGGAAGAAAAAAGAGATAAAATTTGTGATATTTGATAGATGTTGAATGTTCAATTTAAATTAAATAAGTAAATAAAATGATATATAGAAATTTGTATAAAAATGATATACATGCAAAATAAATAATTATGTTTTATGTTTAATTGACAAGGAAGATAAACTTCAAATTGTATTTTGTGATAAATATTAACCACTATATTGCATGTTAATTATTTTGAAGAAATTAATTCTAATCATTTGATAGGTATCATAATTGTCCATCAAAATGTTATAGTCAATTAAAATTTAGTCCAGTTTGATTAAATTCTACTTCAATTAAAATTTAGTCCAGTTTGATTAAATTCTACTTCAATTTCACTACAGTCCATTATTTATTACTACTATCTCATATATAATCTATTTAACTATTATTGGATCACTGATTTTCTATCTTGTCGATTGCATAGAAATAAAGTCATTCAATAGCAACAATAAAACAGCAAATGAAGAATCAACCGTTCCGTTGCATGTCGTTTTCCAACTATATTAATTGCTGGGAAGTGACTAGAATTTTTTTCCATATCCGTTCAAATGAGGGAAAAAATAGGGAGTTGTCTATAATGTGACTTTTTGGAGATTCCAGTGACTGAATCCGGCGGAAGAAATGAGGTTAAATCTTGATTTTTAGCAGTTAAAATGGATTTTTAACTGCATATTTGGATTCAGGGCTCTGGAAAACCCCTGGGAGCCATTGATTGTGCAGAAACTAGCTATCAAACCTGGGATTCCAATGAATTGCTGCCGGATTTTGACCGGAAAAATCTGCCGGAAAGGCTTTCAAAAAGTCGCCTTATATACTACTGCAAAAAATAGTGGTTCTGACAATCCATCGTTCCGTTACGTGTCGTTTTCCAAGTATATAAATTGCTGGGAAGTGACTAGAAATTTTTGCCATACCCGTTCAAATGAGCAAAAATATAGTGCTTCTGACAATCCATCGCTGCAAGAGCATAAATGCACGAGGATTGTCGCTTTCGCAATACTACATTTCACGTCATTTAGCTTACTGGATGTGGCTGGAGGTTGGAAATAGTTTAGTAGATGTGGTTGGAGGTTTGGCCTTACCGGTCTTGTGGTCCATCTAAAACAAAAATTAGATATGTCGTAAAGCTACTAATTCACACCAGATTTCTTTTGAAAATGGTCACATAATAACAAAAGTTGTTTGCCACACAATTCTTTGATTCGATTGATAAAAGTGACTGCAATGATCTCGATTTTGTACACGGTGGAACGAATTCTCTGGGAGTTTCTGCCAATTCTAAATTCAAGGTCATGATATGTTCAGCATTCAAAATCGATGGAATCTTCGGCTTTTCCGCATGTCCTGTCACAGTACAAGATTAGACCATTCCGTTGTATGTCATCATCTAACGATACTAACCGATGGCAGTCGAACAGAAGCTTCTGCCATACCCCTCCAAATGAGGGAAAATGAGGGCTTTCTGACAATCCAGTGCTGCAAGACCATAAATGCTTTGAGGTTTTTGACTTTTAGAGTAGTAGAGTACGTTCTGTAACTATAGCTTTTTAGGACGTGGACACCTTTACGTAGTCCACTGTCCATGGATCGTTTAGCAGTTGTAAACTAATAACAAAGGCTGGCGTGCATTAGTTTGCTGCGCAATTCTCTAAAGCAATAGATAAAAGTATCTGCAATGGATTATAAGTGTAGTTTAACGATTTTCTTGGGGGCAATTTTCCCTGTAACTTGGTGAGACGATTCTTGTTTTCAGTGTGATTATTTTCAATGAGAAAAAAGAGAGCAAATATTGCCCTACAACCATTGTGATTTCCACAAAGCTCCTCATGACGACTGTAATTTAACAAAATTTCTTGCGACGAGAACTGATCTTTGATTGAGTTATGCCAAAGCTTCAATGAAGAGATCGTGGTTCTCCACGGTCTTTGGAATTACCAAGGAATGTAAAAAACGATAAATAAAAGATGTGTTCGGTAGGCTTGGAATTTCAAAAAGCAATCAATAATTCAATTTTTCGTTGTCGTTTTATGTTATAGGATATAAGTTTATTCATAAGAAAAATTGAATTAAAAAAATAAAATATATTTAAAAGAAAATTATTAATTATAAATATATATTAATTTCGTTCTAAGGTGATAATTTTCCGACTCTACCCGTAATCTTCCACAGAACCGTGGGTTATGCCAGAGTAATCTAACCTAATTTTAGAGTAAACTGAGTTCCTTTTTAAGGTTATAGTAGACCGTTCCTTAGCATGCCATCCTCTAACGACACCAATTACTACATTGAAGCTTTTCGAATGGGCCACCAACGCTGCATTCGATGCAAGGATGGTTACCCATGCTGGGCAGGGTGGATAATATTTCTTGTTAAAATCAAGGCTTCCCGACAATGCAGTGCGGCAAAGAGCATAAAAGGTTGGAGATTTTAACTTTTGCAATATTAGAGTGTGTCATTTAATTGCAGCTTTTAGGAAGTGGGCACTTTTCCTCGTAATTTTCTGCATTATTAAATAGGTGTGCTAAAAACTAAAAAATACAGGGTAAATATTAAATATCATATATTAAGTTATTAATGAGTGTATTGGCAGCCATACGGAAAATAGGGTTTTCATGGGCAAGATGAAGAGGTTGAGTTAATCATTTTGACTCAATTATTAGCTTAATGTATGGTGATTAAGAAAAGATAGTTTGACAGTTATTGGTTTAATATATTGTGCTTATTAAAAAGTAGTGAGTCAATTGGTGGTTAATATATTTGTCGAAGTAAAAGCATAAATATTAAACACTATGGTTTAAGTTTATGATTACTTTGTTTCCTTTCCAACTTATTAATTAAATAGAAATAATATAATATAAACAAAACACAAAATGAAGATTCAATTCACTTAAAGCAGGGTGATTAATATTTGCCAAAAAAACTACATTAGTTTAATACAAAATCATGCATTAGTTTGCTAAACCATCATTTTGATGCACTTTGACAAAAGTGACTACAATGATCTAGATTGGTAGACAGTGGAATGATGTCTTCGTAATTTCATATAAAATATTAAATTCAATACCATGATTCAATCAGCTTTCAAAATCGATGGAAGCTATGGCTTTTCCGTTGCATGTTGTGTCGCAGTACTAATTGCTATAAAACTAGACTGTTCCGCTGCATGTCATCATCTCACCAAAAATGATCCGGAGTTTCTGCCATGCCCGTCCAAATGAGGAAAAATGAGGTCTTTCTGACAATCCAGTGCTCCAAGAGCCTAAATGTGCGAGGATTTTGACCTCTGCAATATTAGGGTACGCCATATCGCTGCAGCTTTTTAAGATGTCGAAACATTAACGTAATTTATGCATCTTTTTACAGTTGTAATGTGATGAAAAAAAGAGCATACATTTGCTACACAAATCTATGATGCATTTGATAAAAGTGACTGCAATGAATTATATCATACAGAACTCTGTCCCCGGTCTGACAATCTCCTTAAGTGCATCTTATAAAATTTTCCGGTACAAGAGCTAGGTGGATTCTAGTTATTTGTTATCCAGCATACACCTCGTCTTTGGGCGGGATTGAATTTCATAAGGATCTCCAGTATTGCAAGCTGGCAAATTGGCCATTGATAAGTTATAAAATCCAATGCGGAGCAAGAGATATTATTATCCTTCAATTATTATTGAGAACCTAAAGGAAAGATGACGTGGAAAGACTACCAGTCTCAATAGCACCCCTGTCAACTACATCGAAGACACTTAGGTACAGCTGAATGCGAACCACCTACCATAATAAATCAGCAGCCAGGCGACGTTATGAGATAATTCCCGATAAGGCCTTTATTGAAATTCAACAATCTGAAGAGAGAGAGAGGTGGTCCAAGTTTTGGATCACCATCACGAGAAGAAAAAGTTACACTTACTAGGGTTTAAATGAGACGATGATTAATGTTTTTTTAGCGACTTCGTGAGTGTACAGTCCACCATTATTCCTTATCCAAAACTCCTCGCGAGCAGAGTTGTCTATAATGCGACTTTTTGGAGATTCCCGTGACTGAATCCTGTGGAGGAAATTGAGGTTAAATCTTGATTTGTTATAGTTAAAATGGTTTTTTGACTGCATATTTGGATTCAGCACCCTGAAAAACCCCTGGGGCACTTTGTCACTTTGATTGTGCAGGAACTAGCTATCAAACTTGCGATTCCAATAAATTGCTGCCGGATTTTGACCGGAAAAACTCACCGGAAAAGCTTTCAAAAAGTCTCATTATAGACTACTGCATATATTTATCTATTTTTTTTCCCTTTTCTCTTCTCCCAACCAAATTTATATGTCAGAGATTTGGTGTATCAGTATTATGTAAACTTTGAGATGATTATCATTATAATATAGGTAAGAGATTTGATGTATCAATATTAAATAAACTTTAATATAATTATATTGGAAATGATTATCATTATAATATATTGAAATAATATTGTTTTTTTTCTCTTTTATAAATTTACAAGTTAGATTTGGTGTAATCAATATTACTTAAATTTTAATATAATTATATTAGAGATGATTATTATTATAATATATGAAATAATAAAATTAATATTAAGAGTATTAATCATAATAATACATAAAAGATTAAATAAATTATTTAAATTTACATATATTAATTATGAAAAAGATATTTAATTTTATTTGTTTTTTTTTCATTTTATATTTTTTCAATATTTAAAAAATGTTAATATACATTACACTGCAACAATTCTCAATGACATATAGATTTATATATGTATCTAATCTAACTTTATAGGAATTTATGACTAACCTCTAAACACACTTATATAAGTATAATTGTGTTTACACACATTCAAGATAACATAATCTCCATTAGATATAATTTTCAAATATCTTTATAATTAATGTATTTTGAATATCTTTATAATGAATGTATTTACAAATATGAAGTGTACCATGTTATTTTGTTAAAAAATAACCTCTTTCCTTACCTGAAGTAGTCCTAGTGATAATTGTGAGTTAGAATTATTTTTAAAAATATATTTTTAAATATTAATAGTGAGAATATTTTTAGAGAATTCATGTAAACCTTAAAAATATTTAAAAAAATTAATATTAAACTAGTTTAAATCATTATTTATCTATGTAATATCTGATCAGTTCAATGCCCCAGATGTGTTAAGAATGTTTTGAGTCACTTCCTTTCTGCCTTTCAATCACTTCCATTTTGGCTCTCTCTGAATCTGTTTACAGTTATAATTTATGCACAGATTGTAATGTGTGAGGGTTTATGTTTCAAAACATTAAGATCGTAAAGAAGTAGATGTGAATCTAATGTCTAGAAGAATTTTTGTTTATGTCACTACGCCATTGCCTCTAGAAGTAGCTGTAGTAATTTGCAACTCTTTTCATGCTAGTTTGCAGCCATATGCCATAAAACAACCGTCGTAATTTGCAAGGAAAAGCCTGCAGCACTGTCTATGGTGTTCTGTGCATTGACAGTCAAGTAAACATTGATACCGTTTGGAATGTTGTGCATTGAACAGTCCATTGTTTGGAAGTCCAAAGAGGAACCGAGGAGCCCACCATATCCAAGAGCCTAACAAGAAGTAGAACCATGGCCACTTTTGTAAGAGAAGACATATGAGTAGTCGTGAGTCGAATTAAACCACCGTCTGTTGGTGTGAGTCTTATTTGTTTTCTCACCAATATTATTACATTTTCTAGATTTATTGGATTTATTCAAGGGTGAAAATTTATTAAGGGTGAAAATGAGTATTTTTGTTTAGGGTGATAAGGATAACTAATTTGGCAGGTTTGTCTTTTTCTTTTACATTTGTATTATTATATTTGTAGTGGTATGATATGACTAGAAATTAGTTTGTTTTTATAAAAAATTTACTAAGTTTATTTATAATTTAATATTAAAAATTTAAATTTTTTATTATTTAATGCTTAAAATTTTTTTTATTATATTGAAATTTATTTATTTTAAAGTAATGATTTGAATTTTTATTAATAATTTATTTTTATAATTTTTTGTTTTATTTTTATTTTTTTTATTTACTTTTATTTTTTCTTTTTTCTTTTTTATCATTTCTAAATTATAATTTTTTACAATATTTTCAATTTAAGCTAACTTATTATTATTATAAACATATTTAATAAATTTAATTATTAAACAATGATATATATTTATAAAATAAACACACACATATAGATATATGTATTTTAATATAAAAAATATTAGTTAATCATATTTCTTAATTTTTGGTGATGACATTCAACAATATAATATTTTATTGGTTGTTTTATTTCTGTGACGAAATATGTGTTTGTTTTTTTTTTTTTTCATTAAGCTATATTTAAGCTAAGACTAGCTACTATGTAGTAATTTAAATTCTTTAATGGAGGCTCTCAAAGTTGTTGTTTAGGAATTGTAGCAATAGAAGTGGAGATGGAATTATACTAAGATATTGTTTTTAATCTTTCAAAAGCTTATGGAAAAGTTGAATCTGCAATAGCTAAGGTACAAAAGTATGCTAAAATCATTAAGATGAGGAAGACATATTGAAGGAAAAGACCAAAATAAAGTTCAAGCTATGAAACAAGAAAATATATGCAAAATATACAATTTGGTGCAAAGGCACACAAAAAGTTGTACATGTAATGGTGAGAACAATCTGGTGAGAACAATCTACATGCAAAACTAAAACAAATTTTGAATTGATCTGTCTTGTAAGCCTAATTGAGGATGAAGCTCATACAAATCATAGAAATCATTAAAAGCTATTAACATTAGATAATATGTAAAATCAAAAGGCATGACCAAGTGTGTATGAATATTTCTCTCATTTCCTCTTTGAGAATCTTTTCAAATTTTTGAATAGAGAAAAATACAAACTATTAACCAAGAATCGGGAAGGGGTAGGATACCATTTTACTAATACGTTATTGCAATATATGTAATGTCATATGCAGGTTTTAGGTCTTAGTTATTGTACTAGGTCTTTCGCATTTTCTTCCTATGTTCATATTTATTTCATGTCATGGTTGCAATTAAAAATATACTGCAAGGGGTAGGATACCATTTCACTAATACTTTATTGCAATATGTGTAATGTCATATTCAAGTTTTAGCTCTTAGTTATTGTACTAGGTCTTTCGCATTTTCTTCCTATGTTCATATTTATTTCATGTTGTGGTTACAATTAAAAATATACTGTGTGCAGTAAATTTTTCATTAACATCCCGTTCCACGATTTTTATCTTCATCACCTCCTGTTGTGGTGGGATTTTATTCCATATATATAGGGGAGGGACGCCATTACCTGTGCACCCTCCCATCCACCTCAGCTAAGGGAACATGGATGCCACTACTCGGTGTATGACACCTGCCCGACGTGTTCTGCCACATGTTGTGGTGGGTGGTAGCCTTCAAAAACCCTCATTTAATGCATTTGTAAGTTTTCTTCCGCCTATTTGTTGTGATGTCTATTCTTCTCCATGTAGTTATGTTCGGGTTTAGTGTGTTCCGCCGATGATGGTGCGGGACGACTCCATTACCTATGCGCCATGTCCACCATTGTTGACCTGCTAACTCGACTAGTTTGCTTGCATGCGCTCGTTAACGGAACAAAGTTTCTGTTGTTCTTGCTTTATTCCACTTGCTAGTGTTGTTCATTTTAGACCATCGAGGGTTTATAGATACCTTGGTGGTTGTTTCATTTTCTAGACTATTGTCTGGGAAGGAGCCACTACCAATTTCTAGCCAGTTCAAGGTCAAAGATAAATTTACAAGTCTTTATGGTTTTTGTTTCAAATTGTCTTTGTATATTTATTCCATTGGCTAATTTGCTACTTTTCTCATCTTTTCCAAGTTCGGTTGCAAGTCTGGCAAGCTCTGGAGAAGGTTTGGACATGGAAGACACTTAGACATGGCTTCTACATCAATCTGATAGGAAACATTCTACCATCTATTGCCACTGTGTTTTTCAACACCTCACCTTCTGTGTTTTTCAACTCCTGAACTTGTTGTTGGAATTTTTGTTATTTTTTCTCTTGGAGTTTAGGTCGCTTTGCATTTGGTTAGTCTCCCATTACATTTCAAAGGGTTTTGTAGGTTTACGGTTTTGCAGGTTTAGGGTTTGTGTTTGTTTGAATTTAGGGGAAGGTATTTAGGTATTTCCGATGATCTTTATGTCCGCTCTTATGTCTGCTCCTAAACAGCCGCGCCATCTACTTGTGTTGATGATGAATGAACCCTCTGACTATCTTGACCAACATGCATAGATCATTGTGGGTGTTGCTTGCTCTTAGCGTCTTATTATTTCTTTGAGCTCTTTTAATTGATGATTGGCATGATCTTTGCTTGCTGCTTCATATAACCCTACTTTTTTTAGGTGAGATTGGTTGAGTAGATCAATAATGTGTTGCCTCCAAGGATGTAAAAGTTCTCTTGTTTTGCTAATCATGACTTTGGTTTCTCGCATTGTTTCATTGGTGATTGACATGTCTCCTTGCTAAACATGCTTGGTTATAAGTGGCGTGAAATTTTCATTATTATGAACTTATTGAGTTGCTCATCTGAGTTTGGGTGCATGTTTCGCTCTGTTGATTGAATGGTCAACGATTACTTTTCTCCTTGCCTTTGATAATTTCTTATTTGCGACCAAATAATGAAAGAATATTGAAAAGTGCTCAAGTTTTCTTTGCTTAGTATTGCTTTGTGTGCATGGATGTTTGCTATTTATAGTCACGTTCAAGGCACACAAAGGTAAACAATGATTGTGCATCTGACCTTAAACAACGATTGTGCATCCTGTGATATACCATTGTTGGAGTTTTAGTCACTTTACGTTTGGTCAGCCTCCTATTGCATTTCAAAGGGTTTTGCAGGTTTAGGGTTTTGAGGGTTTTGCAGGTTAGGTTTTGCAGGTTTAGAGTTTTGTGTTTGTTTGAATTTAGGCAAAGGTATTTAGGTAATGGCTCTTCTATTTCCGTAACTGTCATGAAATTCATTTTATTTGACCTGTGTGGTCTTCATTTTATCCTCTATTAGGATGGATGGATTTTGCTTAGCTCTGGGGATTGATAGTTGTTCGATACTTAGTCTTCAAAAGGCTCTAACAAAGGCCTCAACAGTTGCATATTATTATGCTTGTGGCTTAATCTTTTGATC
>APFE030152266.1:48885-84938 GCA_000404065.3 Pinus taeda
TTATTTATATTTTTATTAATTTACCATATCTCTTTTATAAATATGGTATTTGGCCCATAGGATTCACTTAATAAAACCTATTCTTGAAAATGGGCGAATGGATTCACTTAAATAAAACCTATTCTTGAAAATGGGTGAATGGAAGGTTGTAACTCCTAATTTCAAGGGCTAAATTTACCTTTTTTACCCTCTCCCTTAAAATAAGGTGGGCTATTTGAGGTGATTTGTAAAAATGTACTATGATACAAAATATTCACCCACTACAAATTTAAAACCCCTTAATTTCGCCAAAGGGCGAACATTCGCCCCTAAAATTTTCTATGTCTTAGATGGTCTTAAGTTCTTTGATTGGTTTTCCTGACTAGCCTTATTACTTCGAGTGTGCATGAATACTAGGGGTGCTTTGTTGAATGATTAACTGGTGGTATTTCCAATGATCTTTATGTCTTCTCCTAAAGAGCTACACCATCTACTTGTGTTGATGATGAATGAACTCTCTTACTATAGTGACCAACATGCATAGTTCATTGTGGGTGTTCCCTGCTCTTAGGGTCTTACTGCTTCGTTGAGCTCTTTTAATTGATGATTGGGATGACCTTTGCTTGTTGCTTCATATAACCCTACTTTTTTGAGGTGAGATTGGTTGAGTAGATCAACAATGTGTTGCCTCCAAGGATCTAATAATTCTCTTGTTTTGTTAATCAAGACTTTGGGTTCTCGCATTGTTTCATTAGTCATTGACATGTCTCCTTGCTAAATATGCTTGGTTATGAGCAAGTGGTGTGAAATTTTGATTGTTATGAACTTATTGAGTTGCTCATCTGAGTTTGGGCGCATGTTTCCCTTTGTTGATTTAATGGTTAATGATTGCTTTGCTCCTTGCCTTTGATAATTTCTTATTTGCGACTGAATAATGAAAGACTATTGTAAAGTGCTGAAGTGTTATCTACTTAGTATTGCTTTATGTGCATGGATGTTTTCTATTTATACTCACTTTCAAGGAACACAAAGGTAAGCAATGATTGTGCATCTGACCGTAAACAATGATTCTGCATCCTGTGATATACCATTGTTGTATGGCTAACAATATGTTTATGCATGGCCTTCCAATGTTACTTTGATACCAATGTATTGTGGTGAACATGAAGTGAGCAGTGGTCAATGATTTTTCAGGAAAAAGGATTAATATTTTTTATTGTAGCCATGTGTCTCTTTTATCATAAAGTAATCTACATTTGTAACTTAGTTAATCAATCAATAGATTTCTCAAAGGTTGGCTGGGTGCATTAGTTGTGGAACTCTGATATTCATTTGCTTCCATCCGCATTTGTAACATAGTTAATTAATCGCTAGATTTCTCAGAGGTTGGTTGGGTGCGTTACTTTATAAATATGATATTGATTTGCTTCCATCTGCATTTCTAACTTAGTTAGCAGTGATCAAACCTTTGTTTTGGTTTGTAAATATATTTATGCTCTCGTGAAAATATAATCAAAGTATATCTTGGTGTTCACTCATTTTGAAATTTTATCTATGGTTTTTACTTCACAATACTTTGTTTTGGATTGTGCGTAATTCTACGTTTCTTAATGTCATGAAATTCATGTTATTTGACCTGTGTGGTCTTCATTTTATCCTTTGCCTTTACTGTCAGATGATACTTGAATATTGAATATATGGGAGTGTGATGCCAAATTATGTAGGGTTTGTATGGGCTCTCTATGATAGAGTGTATACTACTACAAGGTTTGATGCCATAACTAAATTGTTAGTTTCCAAGTAGAGAATGGTATTGACCCGATTGTTTCATTAGTACATTTTCTACAATATGTTGCTAGATTTTTGCATATTGTAGAGAACCTATTGATGCCATGAGCCTCATATTGTAGCATTTCTTCTACATTGATGATGCTTGGGATTATTAATGGAATGGATATGTTTATTTGAGTTATTTATGCTACCAAGGTTTGAGAAGAGAAATAATTTTGTTGGTATGAGAATGTATGTTGCTATGATTGGAAAGAGTTGATGACCTAGAGTTTGTGATTGGAAAGTGTTTTTGATGTCGTTATTAAGTTTATGACCTAGAGTCTACATCAATTGGAGGTTGGTGCATTGAGGACAGAATGCACACCTTTGTCTAATTGGTTTTGTTTTTGTTGAAGTAAATGAATTCCAATTTATGTTTTTTATACATAGAATTATTGGCAAGATCTTGATACAAATATGGGTTATGAGTCTTGAAGCAAGTGTGCAGATTGAATGAAGTAATGTTCCTATGATATACCATTGTTGTAGGGCTAATAATATGTTTATGCATGGCCTTCCAATGTTACTTTGATACCAATGTATTGTGGTGAACATGAAGTGAGCATTGATTAGTGATTTTTTAGGAAAAAGGATTAATATTTTTTATTGTAGCCATGTGTCTCTTTTATCGTAAAGTAATCTGAATCTGTAACTTCGTTAATCAATCAATAGATTTCTCAGAGGTTGGTTGGGTGAATTAGTTGTATTACCCATTTGTATTATGTTTTAATTATAGGTATTATGTGCATTATCTATTGTTTCATCATGAAGTATTTCTACATTCTCATGAAATTTAAACTAAAAATGTTGTCATTGTTTCACTTGTATAAATCATTTGGTGTGTAGATGCATAACAGAAAATCCCATTTGCATCCTCAGGTAAGATCTCTACATTATAATATACTATAGATGTTCCTTCTAAAATGGATTTTGGTTAAAATGCCACACATAGTATGAAATAAAGCAAGCTAGGTTGTAAGCCAAAATGTTGCTTTGATAATAAAAAGATACAATCCATCCAAAATCCACATCATAATGTTGTTACAACCAAAAACATATGACACCCTTGTTCTTTAAGGCCCTGAGAATCTTGAGTGCCAAAACTCGAGTTACCTTCTTGAGCTAGGTAGGTTGGCCTACCTAAAAAGGTTTGATTAGGAAATGGTTGATTGCTGCCATATGATTGAGTCCAATTTTCAGCTTCCAACCATGGAGGAATTGAGTACCCGTACCTCACATTTGCACTACTAACCCCTACATTAAGTGGAGGTGTGTAATGAGCATACATATAATTGACACCTCCTCTGCTACGAATAAGGCAAGCGGGTAAACCCTTAGTTTGATAGTGAGGAACTTGAATGTTTATGAGATCTTGGAATAATGGTGTATTATCTGCAATATGGTCCAATAAGTTTGAAATAATCCCGGTTTCACCAGCTATGCTTGAATCATTGTCAACCATATTGATCATCCATTGTTCCTTTTCAAGCATTTGTTGTGCCTTTCTTGATTCCTTTTCCTGTATGGCCATTTGTTTTTGTTGGTCCTTAACTTGCCTTGCTTTATCTATTTCAATCCTTTCATTTGCTCGATGTTGCACTGCAACAATCCTTGTTGTCTTCTTCTCCTTGACTAGATCCTTCTTTTTCTATTTTAATTCCTTAATTTCAAATTTCTTTTTTTCAGATTCAACTAACAGTTTTATATAGTCCTCTAAGGTGAGTAACTGTGAGCTTCGGCCCAAAAGAATACTACCCGGTGTACCTTGCTTTTTTCTTCATTGATACTCCCTCTACTGGTAGCTTTAGGAAATGGCCAAGTATCTTCTCCACCCCTCCCACATGCATGTCATTGCTTTGTACTTCCCTTTATGTATCTGAGACAATTGATTGAACTATATCATTATCTTCATTTTATGCCTCATTATGTGCTTCATCTTCTTCCATTGATCCGTTGTCCACAAAAAAATGAACAATTTCATTGTTCAATTCTGTTGGTTTTGAGGCCATGTTCATGCTTTGTTCGTTGGTTGTTGAGACACTATGTTCATTCATATTAATCATTGCTTCTACTAGCCATGACAATGTCGTTACTTGGCTTGGAAATGTCAATTGGTCATTATCAACTTCATGTTCAACAATGTCATTAACAATATCAATAATAGGAGTTTCATGTTCTTAAGTTGGTGGAATGATCTCCATGTTACTGCGAATTTGTTCATGATTATATTGTATTTCACATACTATTTCATCATATCCATCATATAAGTGTCCTTTAGAGAGGGAAATCATATTACCAGCTACAACCACATCATCTTGGTCATCTACTTCTTGCACTTCAACACCTGTTTGGGCATTCCCTTCTTCTTGACCATCCACATGAAATGCCTGGCTACAACTAGTATGATGCATAAGAGCATCATAATTCAGTGACCAGAATCCTATCCTCCTAAAGCCAACCTTGATATTTGATGGTGTCAGAGCCCTTTTATAAGCTTGACTTGCAAGCTCTGATAGCTCGAACCTTTTCACTTCAACCTGTAGATTCTTTTCCATCCATGCAACACGATTCGACCTGAATTAGTTCTTGAAAGGGATAAACCCACTAAAATCAAAGGGTTGTAGTATTTGAGTGGTATAAGTGGGCAATGTCAATAGGTCGATGCCTAAATCGTTTGCTTCCTCAATTGCTTGTACAACAATGTGGCTCCCATGGCCATCTAATATCAATAGGTGTCTGTTATTAGGCGAGACACCACATGGTACCGATGCAACAAAGTGAAAAAGCCAACTTAAAAACAGTTCTTTAGTCGTCTATGCATGGGGATGTGCAGTCATGCATACACCTAGTTCACCGTTATGTATGTAGTTTTTCAATTGATTTTACCATTGAATAGATAAAATTTGGGGATTGAAGTACTAATTGCATTGACACAACATAAAATAGTTATCAACTCCCTACTCTTAGGCAAAATATTTGGCACATTTTGGCTCCCTCTTTTGGAAATTACCTACATGCCACAGTTCCTCCCTACCTGTAAACTTGTTTCATCATAGTTCCATATATGGTCTTCTCCATAAGAATGTTTATCGTAAGCAATAGAAAGTGTGTCACAGAACTTCTGCACAACTGCAGGGCACAAATTTAATGTTATGTCTTTGTCAAGGCCCTTAGCAGTATGAAATACAAGGTCTGGATGCCTTTTCTTAAACCCAAACCACCATGATTTACCAGGAAACCCCTCTTTGAATGGGTTTGGCCTCCCTTGACAGATTTGAGAAACTGTGGATTTGAGTTGTATCAACTCTAGCCCATGTCCCAATGGGCCATCTCTTTACACCACTCAACCACCTTGGCCTCCTCCTCCTCAGTCATAACTCTAAGAGGCCCTCTACGTTCTATATGAGTCAATCCGTTTATCCAATAATGTATTGATGAGGGAGGAATACCATGTTTTTTTGCAGATGCCTGAACTGAGCATCCATTAAAATCTATGTCATCAATTACAACTAACATTTATTCTTTTTTCCCTCCTCTTATAGCGATGATCTCTTTAGTTGAACTTTCCCCTTAGAATGTTATTGACGGTGGTTCTATGGGTGATGCTATGAGAACATTAGTTTCAGTCGCATGGCCATCCTCAACAACGTTCCTTGGGGCATTGTTGACATTGAGATCACCTTTCTTGTCCTCATCTTATGATGGGCATCGTAGCTGCGCACCCCTTCTCACTCTCCTGCCACTTCTCCTTGTACGAGCAACATAAATAACTTTTGCCATAGATGCAACAACCTGTCGAATTATTACATGCATCTAGATAAGAATATTTGTAAATTATGCTTTCATACAAGGCAAAAATACTTCTGCTTTATTACAGGAAATTATCAACATGTATGTTAGTATCCTTGAAAAATCAAATATATAAAATCAATTTGTTGTATGTCTTCAAAATTATTAGTGATTTTTATTTTGATAACTTGTTTTTACACTTAAAATACCATGGCAGTATTGATTGGTTTTGTTATGCATTTTCCAATAGTGCCTCTTGTTCGGTTTGACTACTTAAAATATCATTTTGTTGTTTTGATAACTTGTCCTTATAGTTAAGATACCATGAAAAGATCTGGTAGTTACTATTGTTTGAATTAATTTGTTTAGACTCTTATTTATTATCACAATTGAACTCATTCACGACCTCCACTACCTCACCAAGTGGACTTGCAAAATGCTTTCTAGGTTTGTTCTTGGATCTTCAAGAAGACTCTTTGTGGCTTCACAAAATGCAAAAGAGACTCTTTGTTGTTACTAACTCCTCGATTAGTATTTTAGCTTTCATGCCTAGCATTTTATTTAATGTCTTAAGGAGCTTGGTCCTAGGAATGTTTATGATTTATGATTAATGATTTTTTGATGTGTTACACTACTCTATTATTGATCTGATATTTCAAACATATATATTGCATTCATAGCAACTTTAATCTCTTTGCCAATTGGAGAATAATGGTTTATGCATCTTCCCATGTTCTTGAAATAAACTAGGTGATTTCTTATTTAGGTTTAGCATTTTTATTTCTCACATGTTTTAGTACTACTCCCCATCCAATATTGCTTGCATATATTTCCACAAGTTCGGGTAAACCATCATCTACAACATGTAAAATTGGAAGTGTTTTTACCTTTGTTTTGATGTTTTACACCACTCTGGTATGTACTAGAGTCCATGGATGAGGATCCTTTTTGAGCCTATCATTTAAAAATTTTATATCATTATCATAGTCCTTGTAGAAGTGGCCCACATAGTTCAGACTAACTAGAAATTTTTGGATTTGTGTTTCATCTGTGATCTTGATAGGGAGATTGTTAGTATATTATCCAACATGTTGTAGTATCAAGTGACCATTTAAGATTGTATGACCAAGAAACCTGATCGAGGTTTTAAATTATTCCATCTTGTTTTTTGAGACAACCAATCCATCAACCTAAAATCTTGAATTTATTCCATTATTAATCTAATGTCTCATAGATAGTTCACACGGGGTGGACTATTGTTGTATTGTCTTGACAATGAGGCACTTCTTCCATTCTCTTTTGTATTTAAGCCTCTAACAATGCTTCTAGTTGACATGTGGATTTTATACAATACACTCAAATTTTCTTCATCAATTTTGACTATTTGGACATGCATGTCACCAATAAGCAATGCTCATTGCATGCCTTACATTTATCACTAGCCTCAAATTTCCTCCCACTAAAACCTATCCCTCTTAACTTTCATTATCTAATTTTCTTTCTATAAGGATGCACTTCTCCAGAAATGGATCTCTCGTCCTCAAGGAGTTATCATTTTCCAAACCAAGTATGGTATTTAATTTGACCAAGGCTCCAACTTGAGACCCCATGAAGCATTCTTTATCACAAATTGGCACCATAACAATATTTTCCTCATGTCACTTATAGTTGAAGTTTCTAGTCATGTAAACATTCATTTCAAATACAACTCTTATTTGTATCTTGTTTCCATATATAAGAGAGGCCATGCCTTTTTCTCAAATCAGGTAAGCATATTATCACTTTGTAAAGTTTTGAGTAATTATTGACCTCATATATCAAATTAGATAAAGTGAATAGGAGTAATGAGGGTGCAGTTAGATAGAAATATAGGCTACTATTTGGTAGAGGGTGCATGCATGTGTCACCTTTAGTGAACTAGAGTGTTGCTTTTGTAGGTTTTCAAATCAACCTCCCATTCAGTTCAACATCTAGTTAAGTTCTAATTTCAATTCAGTCCTAGTTCACCATTTGTGATTTATCAAAGGGAGGGTGTTGATATCTATTTCTTTCCAATTATGCATGCTTGACTTCTTCTAGTTGAGGTGCACTTATTTGGTGTTTAGAATAGGGTTAGGGATTGAACAGGTCACCTTCGGTTCTTCATGCATGTGAGTAACTGCATTGTACCTTCACTCATCTTCTCATTCTCTAAGATGTAGGGCACATTACTTTGTTGTTGGGATGTTTTATGTTTTGAGCTATACTGTTATAATTTACTACTTTTCAGATCTAATAAAACAACCAAGCAGATTTGATAGATTTTTCTTCCATGTATTTTCTGTTAGCAGCATGTGCTTGTAGATTAGCATATTTGAAGATTGCTATTTTGATAGGGTTTTAGTTTTAAAGTTAACCTAGGATCTAGTTATCATTTTAGGACTTTTTTGAGACAACCAATCCATCATCCTTTATTATCGGCAAGAACTTATTTAGATGTATGAAATCTTGATCTACTAAATTTTAAAATACATGGACATCATTGTTGTACACTTGAGTTAGTCAAAATATGGCTTAATGACATTATACATAACCCTTTGCAATATTGTTGGGGCATTTTCGAATCTAAAAGGCATGGCATTCCACTATTTGCACACTTTAGGTGCACTAAATGTTGTTTTGAATTTGTCTTTTTCCTTGATGGCCATATACCAAAATCTAGACATAAGATCAAACATAGAAAATATATTTTCTCCTTGATTAGGATTTCGGCATTCATGCCCAGTAAACTAATTTAATGTCTCAAGGATCTTGGTCCTGGGAATTCTTATGATTTTTGAAGAAATGAGTCCAAAGCAGGACTTCTTTTTAGAAGATTATGCTATTTTTTTTATCAATCCCTTATGGGTTGTTCCTATTCATTTAGGGGCATTCTTGAGCTTTTTTATGAAAATAATGTGGGGTTTTAGTGGGTCCCCAAAGGTTATCAGTAAGGTAGAAATGTAAGAATGTTGTATCATGCCTACCATGTAATTGAATCAATTTGCTCGAGTCTCTAGCTGTACTAGGTTTGTTTACAAGGAAGTTCTAATTGCCAGTTATAAGAGTGCTTTTATTAACAACATGCTTCTAATGCTTTGGCATCTGGATTTTATATTGGATCCTCATCAATGGGTGTAACAGTGACTAGCTCTCAATCTCTCTTTTAGTAGAGCCTGTAGTTCCCAAGGGAGCTTCTATCCATAGGATTCAGTTATGGAATCCAAGTGTCTTCACCAACAATTATAGAAAAATAGAAAAATATATATATTTTCATGAAACTAAAACTGTAAGAACTTGTTGAATCCCTGAAAATCGGGTCGACAACAAGGGGATACCCACCTGGTCTGACTGGGGATAACGGGACCCGTTTCCCGATCTGGGGGTGTGTGTGTGTGTAGAGTTGAATAATGCTGATCTAAGAGTACTTTAAAGCTAATCTAATTCAGATTCTTTAAACTAGCTCTATGCTATTGTAATCTAATGAGAAACAACACATCTAATCTACGCTAACCTGGGATGTATATCTTCTATTATGCGATCTAAAGAGATTTCAAACAATAACTGGTAATAAAGATCATTAAGTTATCATAAGAATAGAAATCATTCAAGATAAACCACTTTGCATAAGAAGTTAGGCAAAACAGTTGTGAACAACATATCGCATAATAAGCTATTCATATGTTAGACATAAACAATACGACTCCACCGTACAGAAGTGCCAAATGGTAACCCATACATTCATGCAATAACATATAAACAACTAAAAACTGTAAATCACTTCAAGAATATAAGCAGAAATTGCCAAGAGATAAAAGTATAATTTATGACTAATTCTACCCATAAGCTTCAAGAAAAAATGATCTATCTCTACTTGTTCTAACACCTACTAAGAGTAAAAAAGTTCAACATCAGTAGTAGATGCAAATAAAAATAAATCTCAATCCATCCATTCATCAAAACCTCCTCTGAGGGTGCAGAAGTGCATGTTCTGAGGATAAGTTTTTGACAAATCTCTGGACCCTTCTCTAAATGCATGATAAGGGTTAACGTACTACTTTCCTAATTTTAATAATAATGTTTTTACAAAATTTTAGGATACGGTTTTCAAATGACCGTCCTTTTTCTAATCTAAATAAAAAGAAACAACAAACTTCTAAAAATAATCTACTTCTGAATTTGGTCTTTAAAACTGCAAGTGTTCATCATGGACTTGAGAAGAGTCGGTTGGCCGACTTCTGCGCTGATCTGGGATGCGAAAACAGAATCTATGAGAGCTGGCACTACTTTCTCGGCTGAGTTTATGATGCATTTCACAGTCATCCATTGATTGTGTGGTTTGACTAAGTATGCCCAGTAACACTCCCAATTTAACCTGTTCAATGCCTGGATCGCTCTTCCCTTTTCCTGCACCTTCTGCTTCCATTCTGCCTCCAATCGTGACTTATTTGGTAGGTACCCCGGGGTGGTTTCTGTGATTAATTTGGCCCTGTGTAAATTCTCATTTACACAGTCGATAAGAATGCTTGTCTGCGTTTCCGCTGTCTTTGCTGCCTGTTCTGCCTGCCTGATTTGATCGTCCCATTTGTTAAAGAGCAATTCCTTATGACTCTCGTTTATTCTGGGTGCATTTTCTCTTTTCCCTTCCTCTCCATCACACATCATTCTATGTAGGGGTAAGATAAGCCTATGACAAATCTGACAGAAGTGCAGGACGAACTGAGAATCCCATAACATCTTATGATAAACATGGAGAGGTGACAGGTTCTGGGTAGTCCATTTCCAACCCATAATGGGGAATTTAGATACATAGCAAATAGAATCCATAATATACGCAGATAGATAAAAAGGAGGATAGACCCTTTGAGACAAGGATCTTTTAGACCAGTAATTCATAACAACAGTGTATAGATTATCAGAAAATATCTTGGCCCAATCCATGATCTTAGCGTTTTTGGTAGCCTTTATGAGTGGTAGCCATTCACACGAAAATTTATTGATGTCTGGCATCCCAAACAACCTGCAAAGCATGGCCGCAACAAAACAATATGGAGAGGTGAGGGAACCAGTGCTGTACATACCGTTTTTGTCCTTTTTTAGCGGTTCCTCTCTTCTGGTCCAATCTTTAGTGGTCTCTGCCAGATTTGGGTTCTCTGCTACAAATTTCTTGACAAATTGTGCATTGTAGGTCGTCTGAGGTTCAGGAAGATGATACATAAGCTTTAAGTCTTGCACGACGAATGATCCTATGAGCCCATGTCGTTGAACCTTGAATTGTCTGCCTTGTAACTCTACATTGTCAAGTATCCACTTGATTATATCTGTATACGGTAAAATTTTGTGTCTAGCTGCTATTTGGTGAAGAAATGAACATGCCAGCTCCTCTAAGGATACCTCGGAAGAGTTTTGTGAGCCCGCACTGCTATCAACCTTCATTACTTTAGGATTTTCTTCCTCTAGTAGCCTATACATGCCTTCCCATGTCGAAATTCCTGCATCCCTGTTGCAGGTAGTGTCTGTATACAAAGGTGCCATCTCCTTCGTCGTTTCCTTCGTCTCGGAGCCTTCAGCTTTATGTTTCTTTCCCATTTGCTCCTGCGTTCGGCTTTGAATCTTCTTAGCTCTTCGTTCCTGCAGATTATGAGCGAAGTGGAAATGACTGATTAAGAAAGGTGATGGGAGAGTTTTAAATGCAACAGATATATCAAATATGCCACTTTACGTGAAATAATTCTTTACAAAAGTGCGCATCTTCATTTCATTTAATAACTGACAACTAATCTATTTACTATCATTAAAAGCGCATGATCTTGGGTCAAATTATGCTAAGTGGCTTTTCTTTGAATGGCGCACCCGAAGGATTCGTGATTAAATGATTCATGATTTGCTTACGTAACATCGAAGATCGTGCCATCGCAAATCGTGCCAATCGCAAATCGCAAGATCGAAGATTGCACCATCGCGGCGATCGCAACATCGCAGGTCGCAACATTGCAGGTCGCAGAAGTTTAATGTTTGTCAAGTATTTCCAGTTTATTTCTGTGATATGCGATCTTGTGATCGGCGATATCACAGATTGGCAAATCTTGAGGTTTTTCCTTATGAGCATTACTTTACTGCTATGCGATGTTATGCTTAACACGGGGGTCTCGCGCATACCAATATTATAGGCGAATGAAGGCATTTCCTATCTCTTTTGTAATGCAATTTTTAAAGACCTTTACCTTATCGTAAACTTAGGTTAAAAATATTCGAAAGACCTTTCTAAGCTTATGATGGTAACCTTATTTTGAAGAAAGAAAAACTTGATTTTTCTCAAAAATTAAACTAAGGGTCCCCATTCATTTAGTATTTCGGACAAACACTTAAATGAAAAAGGGGGGTTGTTGCTGGCCACAACAGAACTGAAACTGAAACTGTAAGAACTGGAACTGGAATTGTAAGAACTGAAAGTGAAATTGTAACTAAAATTGAAACTATAAGAACTGCGAGAAATAAAAATAGAACTATAAGAAAAATGTGTTGTAATTGAAATAACTAACCTGGATATACTGGCAATTGTTTGGTGATGTTTTGTCTCCAAGGTTGGTGAATAGTTTGAAAGCATAACTTGCAACTTCAGCAGTGGTTGATCTTCTTTTATAGTTTTTGGCACTTGAATTTAATTGGTGGTAAGGATGGACATGGATTGCAATGACTTCATTTTGAATTGTGATTTAGATTTAATTTGATGTGATCCAATGGTTGGGAATTTGTTATTTGTTGATCCATGTGCTCTGATATGTTTTAATGAGAAATAGAATGGGTTGGGTATCATTTATCGAAGTTATTGGGTTGAGAGTCATTTATTGAACAAAGCGGGTTTAAATGTTATTGAGTTGGGTGTCATTTATTGAATATAGAGTGTTTAATTGTTGAACAACACAACAATTATGACTCACATACATTCACTTTTATTATGTGCAGGTATGGATATTTATTTGGGATACATAGCTTCAGTTTTAATGAGTGGGGGTTGAAGTGACTGCTACTTTGTACTTCTAGAATAGACCATTTTGGAAGGATTTATGGTTTTATTTGTTTTCTAGTTGGGTCAATATGGTTTGCACTCTTAAGTATTAAGATACTATTTATGGACAATTATGGGCCCAATCAATGTTTTGGGGAATTTTGGACATAAATTAATACTTATTTGCACTTAATGTTATTTATTTTTGTTTAAATATTGGTTGCAAAAGTCTCAATTTCTAGTGGTTTTGTGGGACCAATAGTATATCAATTATTGGTCCTTGCACAACATTAGACATCTCTCCCCTAATATACAAACTAGGTAAAAATTATTTTTCGGTCTATACTATGATGTTCTATGAACTATAAGCAATATTTAGTTTTCCTTTTAAAATCCTTTTAGCTTTATGCTAAATTGAATTTCTTTAATTGCTATGTTTAATAAATTTGAGGATTTTTTATATAAAATAAAATCTATACCTGATCTAAATTTTGTATTGATGGAAAAATGTCTCTCAATCTTTCACCAATCCTAAATTCCAAAAATCATAATTCAATCAGCATTCGAAATCGATTTAATCTTTGTTTTCTAGTTGCATGTCATGTTATAATACTAATTGCTACAAGATTATAATGTTCCATTAAATTAGTGTGTTATAACTTTTTTTCTATTTATAACTTTATTTTTTTCTATTTATAAACTTATTTTTATACAATGTTATTGTTATATATAAAACTAACACAACCACATAGTAAATGTAATTAATATAATTCTAAAGCTTATATCACATATACAACCACAATTACTAAAAATATTATTAATTAAATAAGTATTTATTAATACAATATTATTAATTAAATATTGTTATTGTTAATAATATTATTAATTAATAAATCATATCTTTCATAAATATTGTTATTTAGTAAAGCATTTCATTCATTATTATTAGTTAATATTGTTTTTATTGTTATTAATTAATTAATAATTAATAAGTTATTATTAATAAATTATTTCAATAAAAATTAATCAATAAGTATTTCATTATTAATAAATTTATTATTAATTAATTAGTCACTAACAATTAATTAATTATTAACTTTTCATTCATTATTAATCAATTCCACCCAACTGATTAATATACTCAACTTAATTAATTAAACCTAATGGATTAATATTATAAACATAAGGGATTAACAAACTCAAGGGATTAATACTAAAAACCCAAGGGAGCATATTAAACTCGTGACTCTAATATTATAAACCTTACCTATATAAACCCTAAGATAAATACTATAAACCCTAAAATAAACTTGGTTCTTGAGACAATCTTTTTTGACATTTGACCATGGTTGATTTTTATATTGAAATAATATTTGTCACAATGTGAGTGTTGGACCATGGTTGTGCATGGATCACCATTATTATAAACCCAAGAAATTTATATTAAACCCTATAAATAATATTATAAACCTTCTAAATAATATTATACCCTAGAGATATCAACCTTTAAATTGATAAACCCAAAAGATTAATATTATAAACTCAATAAATTAAATTGTATTTTATATTACAATACTCATTGCTACAAAATTATGTTTTTCCATTCAATTAGTGTATGATATGACATTTATTCTATTTATAAACATATTTGTATAAAACGTCACTATTATCTATTTTAAAAAATAGAAAATAAATTTGAAATCATAAATTTCACAAAATACCATCTAAATACTATGACAGGTTGTTACTAATTGAACTACATTACAGGAAGATTGTTGAAATGTTTGTAATCTCAAACAAAATTATGTTTGCAATCTCAAACAAAATTTTCCCACTCCCACTGTCTTCTAGGATAATTGCTTGATGCCTTTTCGATGCATTTTAAAAGTGAAGGGATGCTGACTGGTATTTTAAGAGCTCTTCCATGATGAAAGGTTTTTGTTGTTATTGAATTTTAAGAGTGGAAAGTTGTTGTTGACTTTTGTGAGTGAAAGCCATATAGTTTCCAAATGGTCAATCCATTGATAAATAATTTCACCTTCATTTAAGATGACGAAGTTACCCAAATCTATTATCTCAAAGAATTGATAAATAATTTCACCTTGTTTGATAACTAATTTCACTTTCTAAGCATTTAGGTTGACCAAATAACCAAAATCTATTATTTCGGTGAAATAATGCTTCTTATTTTCGTGGGAGGACCAAAGAGTGGATACACTCCGGTTCTTTGTAAAAGTTAAAAATGTTGGACAACTTTTGCTTCAAGTTGGCCACTGAAGTCAATGTTTATTGGGAATTCTTGGCATATTAAATAACGACTTAATAGTTTTTATTATTAATGTTGTTTATTGCTAAGTTTTATTTGGTTCCGCAATAAAAAGAGGTCACTGTTTATTAGGAATTCTTGGCCTATCAAATAAGCACTTAATAGTTTTTATTATTAATGTTGTTTAATGCTGAGTTTTATTTGGTTCCACAATAAAAAGAGGAGCAAAAAAAGATAAAATTTGTGATATTTTCTTTTATCCATAGGATAGATGTTGAATGTTCAATTTAAATTAAATTAATAAAATGATATACAGAAATTTGTATAAAAATGATATGTATAACAAAATAAATAATTACTTTTATTTTCTATTGATAATAAGATCAATTTGAAATTGCATAAATATTAACTACCTGTTTTAAAGCAGGTCAATTATGCTGAAAAAACTAATTCCAACTATTTATTAGATGTCATAACGGTTTATCCAAATTGTCATACTCAATTAGAGTTTAATCCAGTTTGATTAAATTCTACTTCAATTTCACTGCAACCCATCATTTATTATTATTATCTCTTATATAATCTATTTAACTATTATTGAGTAATAGAAATTGAAGCTTCTGCTCCACAATTTTCATTTTCTAACCAATTATTGGATCAGTAACTTTCTATCTGGTCGATTGCATAGAAATAAAGTGATTCAATTGCATTAAGAAAACAGCAAATGAAGAATCAACCGTTCTGTTGCAGGTCGTTTTCTAACTATATTAATTGCTGGGAAGCGACCAGAAGTTTCTGCCATACCCGTTCAAAGGAGGGAAAACATAGTGCTTCTGACAATCCATCGCTGCAAGAGCATAGATGCACGAGGATTGTCTCTTTCGCAATATTACATTTCACGTCATTTAGCTTACTGGAAATAGTTTAGTGGATGCGGTTGGAGGTTTGGTCTTACCGGCTTTATGGTCCAACCTAAAACAAAAAGTATATATGAAGTAAAGCTACTCCACACCAGATTTCTTTCGAAAATGGTCACGTAATAATAAAAGTTGTTTGCCACACGATTCTTTGATTCGATTGATAAAAGTGACTGCAATGATCTTGATTTTGTACACGGTGGAACGAAGTCTCTGGGAGTTTCTGCCAATTCTAAATTCAAGGTCATTATACGTTTAGCATTCAAAACCGATGGAATCTTCGGCTTTTCCTTTGCATGTCCTGTCACAGTACAAGATTAGACTGTTCCGTTGCATGTCATCATCTAACGATACTAACCGATGGCAGTCGAACAGAAGCTTCTGCCATGCCCCTCCAAATGAGGGAAAATGAGGGCTTTCTGACAATCCAGTGCTGCAAGACCATAAATGCGTGAGGTTTTTGACTTTTACAGTAGCAGAGTACGTTCTGTAACTATAGCTTTTTAGGACGTGGACACCTTTACGTAGTCCACTGTCCATGGATCGTTTATCAGTTGTAAACTAATAACAAAGGGTGGCGTGCATTAGTTTGCTGCACAATTCTCTAAAGCAATTGATAAAAGTATCTGCAATGGATTATAAGTGTAGTTTAACGACTTTCTTGGGGGAATTTTCTCTATAATTTGGTGAGACGATTCTTATTTTCAGTGTGGTTATTTTCACTGAGAAAAAAGAGAGTAAATTGTTGGAGCAACGGAAATTTAAAAAACATACATAACATATGCAATATTATAAAATAACACAAATATTTAATCTGGTTCACTCAACCAATCTCAGCTACATTCACCAAATAGAGGCATCGGTAATCTTATTATTCAACAGGAGATTACAACAATTTAATTCCTCACACACTTTCAGCTTACTGCTTCCTTATCCTCTACACGCTTACATTTTTTATAGCTGGGAGTATAAAACTGAATCATAAATTCTCTCAGAACAAATATAGGATACAATAACTCTTCCTCAAGAATAAATAGAGCTAATATAGCAACAAATCCCATTGTTGTCACATGCATGAGATTTTTGCCAAATTTAATAAACAGAAAATCTCAACAATCTCCACCTTGACAACAATTAGCCTGATACCCTGTTTCTTTATTATTTTATCTTTTCTGCAAGCCAAGCTTCTCTAACAAAACTGGTTTCATGAACATGTCTGCACAATTTTCCTTTGTATGCACTTTTTCAATAAAGACACCCCTTTCAGTGATAACCTGTCTTACAAAATGGTACTTGATAGGTCTATGCTTTAATTTACTATGATAGGCCGGATTCTTAGCTAAATGAATTGCACTTTGACTATCACAAAATAACTTGATGTTGTCGTGTAACCTACCAAACTCACCAAACAAACCTTTCAACCAAATCGCTTCTTTGCAAGCATGATAAGCAGCTATGTATTCTACTTCAATAGTGGATAAAACAATAATGTTTTGTAGCTTTGACATCCAGCTAATAGCTCCACCTGCAAGAGTAAAGACATACCCTGATGTTGACCTTCTCTTATCTAAATCACCTGCAAAATCGGAATCAACATATCCGCAAAAAAATTCACTACTCCTGTTATAAGTGATACAATAATCACTTGTGCCTCTCAAATACCGAAGCACCCATTTCACTGCTGACCAGTGTTCTTTTCCTCGATTTGCCATATACCTACTCACAACCGCAACTGCATGTGAAATATCTGATCGAGTACAGACCATCGCATACATTAAACAACCTACTACATTGGCATACGGAATTCGAGACATATTCTTTTTCTTCATTTGTATTAGGACATAAACTAGAAGAAAGCTTAAAATGGGAAGCTAAAGGGACTGACACAGGCTTCACATTGTTCATACCAAACCTCAAGAGTATTTTCTCAATATACTTCTATTGTGATAGCTACATCTTACCATTGCTCCTGTCTCTGAAAATATCCATGCCCAAAATCTGTCTTGTTGCTCCTAGATCTTTCATATCGAATGTCCTTACCATCTGAACCTTTAACCTCTTGATCTCTATTATGCTTTTTCTTGCTAAAAGAATATCGTCAACATATAACACTAAGATAATGAGCATGCCATTATTTAATTTCTTAAAGTAAACACAATGATTATATTCACTTCTTATAATTTTGACTCATCATGAAAGAATCAAATTTCTTGTACTATTGTTGAGGCGACTACTTCAGACCATACAATGATTTCTTGAGCCTGCAAACAAATTTCTTGTTGCGATTTTGAGCAAACCCTTTCAGTTGTTCCATGTAAATTTCTTCATCTAAATCTCCATGTAAAAATGCAGTTTTAACATCTAGTTGTTGTAATTCTAAATAAAGTAAACCAACTAATGCTAATATAATTTGAATTGAAACAATTTTTACAACTGGTGAAATTATCTCATGAAAATCAATGCCTGCTTTCTGAGAAAAGCCTTTTGCGACCCGCTTTGATTTGTACCTGTCCTCTGTATCATCAACACCCCTTTTCAATTTGTAAACCCATTTACATTCCAGATTTTTTATGTCTTTAGGAAGTTCTACCAGATTCCATGTACCATTCTTGACTAATGTCATCATTTCGTCCTTCATAGCTTCTTTCCAGTTTTCACTTTTATAACCTTCTACAGCTTCCTGATATCACAAAGGTTCATCATCATTAGCGGTTAAAGCAACTGAAGTAACATAATCATCATACCTTTTAGGAAGACGTTTGGTTCTTGTGGACCTCCTTAAAGATGTTTCTGGTACTTCCACATTTTGCTCATTATTATCTGTAGAAACTTCTTCATGATCTGCATCTGAAACATGTTCATGATCTGTATCTGAAACTTGTTCATGACTTGCATCTGAACCATTTTCATCTTGACTATCATCAGTATTTGAACTGGTTTCAAATTGAATGTGTTCAAGCTTAGATACATTATCCTATTTCAATTTATCATCTACATCTGGATTTTCAAGTGAGGATTCATTAAATTTAACATCTCTATTAATGATGATCTTGTGAGTAGTAGGATCCCATAATCTATATCCCTTAGTCCCATCACCATATCCAACAAAGGTATATCTTTTTGATTTAGGATCTAATTTAGAACGCTGATGTTTTGGAACTAGAGCATATGCATCACAACCAAAAACTTTTAGTTTAGAATAATCACAAGGATGAACTTTCCATACCTCTTGAGGAATTTTACATCCTATTGCAGTTGATGGTGATCGATTTATCAAATAGAACGTTGTAGACACTGCTTCTGTCCATAATTCCTTCTGCAAATTGGTGTTACTAAGCACACTTCTTGCTCTCTCTAAAACAATCTTGTTCATGCGTTCAACAACTCCATTTTGCTGAGGAGCATATACAGTGATTTTATGTCTTTCGATCCCAACGTCCTTGCAATAATTATCAAATTATTTTGAAGTAAACTCACCACCATTGTCAGTTCTTAAACATTTAATGGTTCTTCCAGTGATGTTTTCAACTAATGCTCTAAACTGTTTGAAAACTGTAAATACATCAGACTTTTTCTTTAACATGTAGACCCACACTTTTTTAGAGAAATCATCAATAAAAGACACAAAATATGACGATCCTCCATATGAGGTTGTAGGAGATTGACCCCAAATATCAGAATGCATATAATCAAGGATTCCCTTACTAGTATGTTTTCCAGTTTTAAACTTCTGCTTGCTTTGTTTCCCAAATAGACAATGTTTGCAGAAATCTAACTTAACAGACTTTAAATTAGGAAGTAACTTACCATAAGATAAAATCTTTAAACCTCTTTCGCTCATATGGACATGCCATAAACGAATAGAATTACTGTCGTTTTCAGACACTATAGAAACATGATCTGACTCTGTTCTTCCTTCTAAATGAAAAATATTTTCAACCTTCTTTGCTTTCATTATTAGTAAAATTCCTTTATAAACTTTCATTACTCCACCTTGAATAAAAGTTTTATATCTATTAGTGTCTAGTACTCCTAGAGAAATGAGTCTTTTCTTAATTCAAGTACATGTCTTACATCAGTTAGAATTTTATTTGTCCCATCAAACATTTTAAGTTGGATGCTTCCAATTCCCACAATGTCACATGTGACATCATTTCCCATGTAAACTACTCCATCATTGATTGATTTATAAGTCTTAAACCATTCTCTATGAATGCACATGTGATTTGATGCACCAGAATCTAACAACCAATGTTGATCATGATTAGACAAATTAACTGACAACACTTCATCACTCATACCTGAAATGGATGTCGAACTTGTATCTGTCGTGTTTTCTTCTTTCTTCTCTATCGAAGAGTCTTCTTTGGATGTTTGTTGTCTCTTCCAACAGTCCTTCTTCAAATGTTCTTATTTGCCACAAAACCAACACTTTACCTTACTCTTCTTCCTTTTCGATTTTGAACGCGAGTCGTTGTGCTTACTGAAGCGTCTTTCTTTAGAATGACCTCTGACCATCATTGCTTCTGATGTAGAGGTTTCTGAATTTGACCTCTTCCTTGTCTCTTCGGACAACAAAGATCCAACAACATCATCAAATTCAAGAGTTTATGATGAACTAAGACTTATAGAAGTAACAAAATGATCCCATGACTCGAGTAATGAGCATAATAAAGTTATAGCTTTATCTTTTGATTCAAATTTTACTTCTATACTTTCTAACTGCACCAGGAGAGTATTAAAGGTATTCAAATGATCAGTAATAAATGTACCTTCCTTCATGCGCAAACTGTACAACTGTCACTTCAGAAGAATCCTATTGGTTAAGGATTTTGTCATGTACAGCTTCTCAAGCTTTGTCCACAAACCAGCAGCAGTTTTCTCTGACATGATGTTAAACAAAACATCATCCACCAAACACAGTCGAATGCAGCTCAGTGCTCTTTCATCTAATTTGCTCCATTCATCATCTGTCATGGTGTAAGGCTGTTTGGATTTTCCCAACAAAGCCTTCGCCATGCCTTGTTGCACAAGTAGATCATACATCTTCACTTTCCAGATCTCAAAGTTGTTTTTTCCATTGAACTTCTCGATTTCAAAACGAGCACTTTGAGTTTTTTCCATGTTGTAACGCACAAAATCTTCAATTCCAACTTTTAAATAAATGAAGTTTTTATTTAAAAATGCATTTTCCTTATACTATAATGCCTTTATTTTATAATAAAATGCCTCTGTCATACAAATTGCAGATTTTCCAAAGAGAAAAATGCTTGGCACTCCTTCACAGCAAAAGATCTGCGCCACAAACAAAATCCACGCGAGTCATGAAATTGGCGTGCTTAATCCTGGCATTTCAGTGCCAATTGGGGTTTTGGCACACTGGCATGAGTATAACGCTCAAAACCGCGCCAATGGGCATGCCTGTTCCTAAATAAATCGTGCCAACCCTTCCTTTGGCTCAAAATTGGCGGGACTGTTCCCGACAAAACCGCGCCAATGGCATGCTCCACCTTCTGCAGCAGACTTGGCATCTCTATCACACGTACCAACTCCACAACATGCTCTGATACCAATTGTGGAGCAAACAATGCACAACGGAAATTTAAAAAGCATACACCACACATACAAAATCATAAAATAATACAAAGATTTAACGTGGTTCATCCAACCAATCTGGGTTACATCCACCAAAAAGAGACATCAAAAATATTATTATTCAACAGGAGATTACAACAATTTAATTCCTCACACACTCTCAGCTTACTGCTTCTTTATCCTCTACGTGCTTACATTTTTTATAGCAAGAGTATAAAACTGAATCGTAAATTCTCTCACAACAAATATAGGATGCAATAACTCTTCCTCAAGAATAAATGGAGCTAATATAGCAACAAATCCTATTGTTGTCACCTACATGAGATTTTTGCCAAATTTAATAAACAAAAAATCTCAACACAAATATTACACAACAACCATTGTAATTTCCACAAATCTCCTCATGACGGCTATAATTTAACAAAATTTCTTGCGACGAGAACTGATCTCTGATTGAGTTATGCCAAAGCTTCAATGAAGAGATCGTGGTTTTCCACTGTCTTTGGAATTACCAAGGAAAGTAAGAAACGATAAATAAAAGATGTGTTTGGGTAGGCTTGGAATTTCAAAAAGCAATCAATACTTCAATTTTTCGACGTCGTTTTATGTTATAGGATATAAGTTTATTCATTATGTTATGGGATATAAGTTTATTGATTAGAAAATTTGAATTAAAATAATAAATATATCTAAAAATAAATTTATTATTAAAAATATATATTAAAATGTTTGAAATAAATATATATTTTTTAATTAAAATGTTATATGTGTTTGAAGTAAAAAAATGTGAAGTATTTTTCGTTGTCGTTTTATGTTATAAGATGTAAGTTTATTTTCACTGCAAAAATTGAATTTAAAAAAATAAAATATATTTAAAAAAAATATTATTAAAAATATATATTAAAATTTTTGAAATAAATATATATTTTTTAATTAAAAAATTATATATGTGTGTGTGTTTTTGAAGTAAAAAATGTTTCACAAACTTAATAATATAAAACTTACATTACAATATTAATAAAATATTTGACTGTTGTTTTCATTGAATATAAATAAAATTTGTTTTCGTTATTAACATTTTTATTAAATAATTTTACATTAACATAGAATCAATCTTGCATTGAAACATAGTAGAATAAATCCTGGACTTGGATGCTTTTTTGAGACGAAGACATGTTAGTCCGGCCACGACAACTTTCGCTCCTGACATGATGGAGAACGCTAAGTGGCATTCATGTGCAACAGACTCCCTTTAGGTGATCGAAGTGCGAGTTAATATAGAGTGTTCAACACATGCCTCGAGCGTTACTTCGCGATTTCCCTCACCTCAAGCGTATTGTGCTAGTTAATGCTCATGTCATTGCCTTGTGGTCTTCCTCTGCCTTTCTTCATGTGGAGATTCAAAGCTCATAAGTATGGTCATTCTCTCGCTCTCTCCGTCGTCATTAACTATTGTCAAAGACTTTAACATCGGTTTTTTTGATCGTAAGTCTATCATTAAGGTTTGTGAAAGAGAAAGAGCAAGACGAAGTAGAGGTAGAGGAAGAGGAAAAGAGCACCCTTCTGGCATTCTTTAGATCAATGACCACATGGAGCTTTTCTATCTTGATATTCTTGTTCATATCCACAACAAGGTGGCCTCCCTAAATGTAGCATCACCGCTCTCCAATGATAATTACCATGGTGAGATTTGAGTAACCAATATAGATCCATCTTAAGTAGGGATCTAACATGACCTCCCTAAATGTAACATCACCTCTCTCGAATGATAATTACCATGGTAAAATTTGAGTAACCAATATAGATCCATATTAGGTAGGTATCTAACATGACCTTAGAGTGATCAAATTTTTTAACGTGTAAATTTTATTAGTGTAAAATAAAATGTGTGATTTTTTATTGTTTAAATTGTATTTTTGAATGCTAAGTAGAACATATATGGGACCAAATAAAAATTTTAACCATAAAAACTTATTTTTTTTCTATATATAAATATATATGAAGTTGATAGCAACATAAATTAGTTAACATAGAGCTTCATGTTGAAAATGCAACAAGAAAATCCCAATTTAATTTGTCTTTGAATCAAAATAGAAATTAAATTGTAATTCCACATCTCATGACAACTTGTTAATTCATGTTGGAGTTCTAACTAGAGTCATGTAGAGTGTATCCTACAATTAAGAGCACTAGTTGAGTTTATTTTGAGTTGTAATTAATTAATTCAGCCCAAGTGAGTGAAAGTCAGTTAAACTAGTTCCAACTAATGGAGGAATTAGTGGGAGATGTAGTAGTGAGGTGTAGCCAGCAGTGGTGGGGTGTAACTAGTAGCAGTGGGCTGTAACTTACTGTAGTGGGTTGTAATCTGCAGTAGTGGGGTATTACTTGCAATAGTGGGGTGTAACCTGCAGTGACCATTAAACTAAAGATTCACTCATAGTTAACTCATGCATGTCAGATAAGAGAAAGACCGAGTTGGGATTGGAGTTCAAGGACAATTTACTATCAGTTGTATAATAATCTGAATGTATAGGTGGTACATGCAATGAGAGAAAGGCCTATAAGGATTGCACAATTTATAATTATGGAATTTCTCAATTAAATATGGGCTAATTTCGAAGGGAACAACACAAGGAATTATAAGCTTAGCGGGTAGCAGAATTGGCTAAGCATTGGCTTGAGCTTGTCTAGGAAGCAGTGAGATAGATAGAGATCATGCAGAGGTTGTTCGAGCTTTAGAAAAGCATCGTAATATTCTAATATTTTTTTATTAATGAAATATACAAATAGCAAGGGTTTTTAGTTGTCTTTCCCAAGAAAATCATTGTGTTATGTGTGATTGAATTTTCTATTCTTATATGCTTCGCAATTTTATTGATAGTTTATTCTTTCAGTTGATGAGTAGAGTAGATTCATGTCAATTGTTTTAGCATATTACAATTTTCACTTTGAATCTACAAGGAATTTCTACACTTCAAATAGTTTATTTAAATCTCTTGTTGAAATATTCATTTTTTTTTTGTTAATTATAACCGACATTATTTTTCTATTTAGAATATAATTTTCTATTTTATTTTTATTTTAAAGGGGCATGGATAGACATTAAAACTTACACATCCTCAAAGTTACATATCCCCTCATATTGGGTTGTAGAATGAGTCTCTTGGTTCAATGAGTGTAGTAAATTTTATTTTTAAAAAAATGTAAAACAATGTATTCCATAATCACTTGCTCTCTTAATATTTTTTTCTTTGTATTGTTTTTCACACTTAATATTCCTCTCATATAATATAATTTGTTGATTTATATGGTATTTGGCCTCCTCCATGGAAAAAAATTAAAGAGTAGCAATTCAATCTAATCTTTTACATGTGCATATACATAACCACACAAGATTAATACTTTTTTTATTATTAAAAATGGACTTTCATGTATACTAGCAATGATAATCATGGAGTATATAATATACTCCATGTATTTTTGTAACTATAGAATTATTTTTACAATCCTCTTCATATTATTTACAATGAGAGCCCCTTCACATATCCCAAGATCTACCAAATTGGCCTATGTTGAAATTGGACATGCTATAAATAACCATGTTTGTTCTAGTCTAGGTTAACTTTAGACTTTATGGCCTCGACCACCCTTGGAATATACACTTATTATGTAGCAATTGCAATGGATTTCTAAGTTGTTTCTCCTCAAGTTGGGATTTAAAGAAAGTATTCACATGCCATGGAGACATGAATTTATTCATGCCACTTCATTTATTTTTGCTATATGTTTTCTATGCCCTGGTGGTTCACTACTACATAAAGGGGGGTTTTCAGACAATATTTGAGACAATTTTTGGGTAATTTGTCTTAACTTGAGACAAAAAAAAAAAAAAAAAAAAATCTTGTGTATTGTCTTAAATATTGTCTTTAAGTGGGTGTCTCAAAAATTATTGTCTTAAAAAATATTGTCTTAAAGATTATTGTCTTAAAAAATTGTCTCTTAGGAGAGAATTTCATTTTTGTCTCTCTTGAGACAATTTCATTTTTGTCTCTCTAGAGACAACGCTCGGATTAGAGACAATATGTCTTTAATACTAGCTATTGTCTCTCTAGACACAATAATTTTTTTATTTAAAGATCACTTTTGTCTCTTTAGAGACAATATAAAACAATGAATCTAGAAATATCTCACCATTGAAATAAATCGATATAAAAGACATTTAATTAAAAATAAACAATTAAATCATTGATTAATTCATGTTAGCGCACAGTGGAATCAAACCATGAACCTCCTGCTTGTAAGGCAGGCGGTCTTCCATTGAGCTAGCACACTTTAAAGAATTACGGGAAGAGTTATGGCAATCTTGAAAACTACATTTATAGTCATTGATTTAAAAAAAAAAAAAAAATTGATACATGAACCATAATCTTTATAAAAACTATAATCATGCAGACCATATTTTTAACTTACTAAAACTAGTAATTTCCCCAAAAGGTCCAAAGAGAGGCGAATTATATCTCTAGCAAAAAAATTCAAAATATTATATTAGTATACATTTAAATGTTCATGTATACAGGCTATCTTGCTACAATGGCATATCACTTTGTTGGGATTTCATTCTATGTTAAGAATTATTTTTCTTCATCTTCTTGTCCACACATGTATGTCTCTATTATTGTGTATATGCATCCATATAAAATTCTATAACAAAATCTCTTGATTTCCAAATGTAAAACAAAAAGAATCATGATTTGTGAATCCACAATCTGCAATTGAATTGTTACCAAAGCAAAAGAAATGAAATGGAGTGGATATATTCTCTTGCACCTTTGAAATCAATTCTCCCTACTTAAAAGTTAATAGACCTGGAATATGTTTTTCCTTTGAATTTTAGGCTGGATAGATTCATGACTCCATCCTATCTCCACAATTATTCAAGTCCCTCTATGGTTTGGGAGTTCCACACCAACGATTGTTTATGACAGTAAAGAGTATTGATGACCAAGAACATGTGCTAAAAATATCATCAATGTTGCTACTAAATGCAAAGATATATAATGATAATGAAAAATACAACAACAAGTTTCTTATTGAACAAGTGGACGTTGATTATAAAAAGGAGAGGATGACATAATGGAAGACAAGCTACTATTCAGTAGCCAGTGCCAAGAAACCATGGCACACACTCAACAAAATAGATAAGCATAACATGTGAAAAGTTGCAAACTATGAACTCTAAAGAAAAAGGTCAAAGAACTGCTTACCACAATTGCTCAAGCAAGATCTATCCACCAATATAGAGTACTTGCAAGAATAATTGTAATTAGACCAATTGTGTTGGTGATCACATCAGAGAAATGATTTTGAGCATATCCCTTCATAATATCATTAGTAAAACTTCGACAATACATTATGAGGAACAACTTCACAAAAGTAAATGAAACCATAATTCTCACCACCCAATGCCATTTGTCACCATCTCAATATAAACCATCCTCATTTGGAAATTTGGAAATAGAGTTGACAAAACTTAATTCCTTGTATGCAAATTAGAAAAATAGTTTGTCTCTCAAAATACAATACAAAAAATTCTGTCCATGAGTTACATGAGAGAGAAATGAATAGTATGATGTGCGCATGGAGAAGTAGATGCATGGCTAATATGAGCCAATATCAGGTAACTTTTAAGACAAGGAGTAGGATTATTAATGCGTAAAAATAACAAGAGTATGTAAAATGATTTATTAAAAACAAAACTATAGGACTTAGCATACAAGTAGGTCCCAAGAAAGGTGCATGGGTTTTTGCTGTTTGGGTGTTGTAAGCCCATGATTCCTTTTAATCTATATTCATAAGACTAACATTTATAAATAAAGGGGTACTTGCATGTTATAGACATATTTGGGCACTGCAACCCAAATCACATATTTCGATAAACCAAGGGCTCTTAAACCCCTAAAAGTGTTGTTTCAAACCCTAAAAGATCAAGGTCAAATGATTACATAATTTCCCAGAAGTTCTCCCTGAAAAACCACTCAGAGCTGGTCAAAACTAGACCATATAGACTGCTCCACGCTGAGGGTGCGATGCATCTCACCTATTACACACAGGGGGTGAGATGCATACTAAAATGTCCTTCTGTAAGGTGTAATGAGCGAGAGTAGACAAATGATAGAGGCGGTTTGCTAGGTGGAAACTCAGAGAATCTTCTAGAAACTGCTCATATGCCACTTGCCTCTCTGAATTCGCCTAGGGATGAGTAAGAGTTCATGAAATATCCAAGTAGAACCAAGAACTATCAATGAAATGACACTAATAAAAAACCTAGAAGCTAACTCACCCCTTTGCAAATATCAATAAACGGATCCCTCATCCTAAATATCCAGAGGCTGGAATTTTGTAATTTGTAAGGAAGTGTTGTTGTTTTCTCTTTGAGACATTATATTGTTGGGTGACCTTGCTTTTCATGAGGTGAAGAGGGCTTTCATGCTGGGAGGATGATGCTAGATCAGACAGCTGGGTTGTAATCCTCTCTTCTTCTTCTACTATCAATAAAGCTATTTGAATTTGCCTCCATATACTTGTGTACTTGTAAATCTTGTATTTGTGAATGCAATTGTATGGTTAATGTACTTTTGGTTCTGCATCATTTATGGTATTATATATCTGTATGATTTGATGGTATTTCACTGCTTTGCATCTATAGGTGTTCTTTGAAGTGGGACACGTGATAAAGGAGAGGCAAGCTCTATCAAAGGAGAGAGGAAACAAGCAAGGATCCAAGAAAAAGATTAAGGTTGGTGCTCTCTACTTCTCTCTTATCTATCATCCATAAAGGAAAACACAAGTTACTTTGAATTGTTTGTTTATAAGATAGCTACCCGTCTTAGTGGGACTAGCAAATCAAATAGCGACACTAGTTTTCCTGGAAACAAAATGGTGAATCCTCTAGGGAGCGAATAGTTTGTTTGTTTGTTACTGTTGTTTGCTTTATAAACTACAGACGGAGCCTGAAGTTAAGACGGCTAGCCTTCGAACTGCACTTGGAAGTAGATCAACGCTGCTTCAGTCAATCTTTGGGTTGATTTATGAACTAAACATCTCACTTGCAAACATCCTATGTGGCCTGGTGGTAGCTCAATAACGTCATACGATCATACCCCTATACTTTGTGTTTACTATCTATAATAGCTTGACTAAAATAACTGAACTTAGATGCAAATTTTGAGCAAAAACTAAGCTTAGTTTCGTTTTCTGGACCATCACACTGTCTCTCATTAGTAGTCTGGATGCATCGCACCTCCCGTGTGTTGCAAGTGAGATGCATCCATGTTTCCCTTAAGGACAGGTGCGATGATTGAATGAGATTGTTTCCCTCTCTGGAATTTATCTTTTTCTTCATTTCTTTCAGCTTTATTCAATAGTTTTGTAGCCTATGATTAGTATATCATTGTTGAAAACTTCTTCCTTTACATTATTTAGCCTCCATCGATAAGGAATTGTGAATGTTTTTAATGTATTCTTCTCATTTACAGTCCTCCTTTGCAAATAGTAGCTTAATTGAACTGTCGTCTTTTGATTCAAAAGTGTCGCAACTATCATTGTGAGTCGAAACGAAGAGTGTCATAAAGTCTTCCTCTTCTAGATAGTTGATTGTACTTTTTCCATTGTATTTGATTTGAATTATCAATATTTGAAGTGTTGAAAGAAATCTCCCATTCGAAATTGAAAGTGTCATCTTAGTCTTCCTTTCATTTTGAAAAGGAATTGTTAAAGTGTCACTTTGAAGAAAAGTAGTTTAGATATGTACTTAGTTCTCTTTTTGGCATTCTCACATTAAGGAAATGGAAAAAAAAATACATGCATTTGCATTTGCATTTAGACTGCATGCAGAAATTGATTTAGGAAAAGTGCATGTAGTGTGTGCTCTCTGCTCTCTGTTGAAAGAATCGTACTCTTCTTTCCTTAGTAGCTAGGATTTTCATTGCTAAAAGAAAACAAACAACTATTTACTATTTTAGATTGCATATTTAGGAATTTTACATCTACATCACATGGTGAACCTTAAAAGACAAAACTCTTAAGAAAGGTCAACTATAAAATAAACCTCAATGAAAATAAAAACACTTTGGAACCTAATGCACAACATCTAGAAGTCTAGGCTAGAGATGTATTCTGGCGTTGTAAAGCCTGGTAACTATCGCTTTCATCGTAGGTTGGGTGATTCCTCCTCTTTGATATGACAAGTGTTAGTATGGAGTTGTGCTCCCCATACCGTCAAGTATATATTGGGAGACCACAATAGGCTGATATTCCTTATCCTTAGGAAGTTATGTCTGCCATCCTATCGATTGCAATGCATTGAACACAACATTCGGGAAGATTGACTGCCGTATGTAAAGTCCTTGGTAATTACTCTTTAATTTACCACCAATGTGTATATTGCAGTTTTGCGATTGGTTTGGTAATCCCTCTGTCTAGATTTCTAGAGTAGTCACATTCATTCCTTTTCGACTCCTTAAAAGAAAAGGTCCATCTGAGCACTTGTCACTTTGGGCTCATTAAAAATCGAAGGTGACTAGAATCACCTTTAGCTTTTTCTCGACTTTTTAAAATTGAAAAAGCAAGTTGTTTCAAAGCATCATAAAATTCATTTAATTTGGAATAACATCCCTATTCCCTCATTGATCTTAGATTGAGGTAATGGAGTCCACCAATCAAGGATTTCCCCTCAAGGGGAATCCTAGTCCTTTCTCTTCTTGGGGAGATATTGCTCCATACACGGCTACACTGTCCCTTCCAAGAATCAGAATTGGCCTGTCGGTATGGCTATTCTAAACCTCTGTCATTCAAAACACCATAATTCCTCAACAATCGAATAAGTAACCAAATGATACTGGACTTGCTCCCTCACCTTCTACTTCGTTTGTTTCTCCCTCTTCTTCTTCCTCTTCGCTTGGCGAAGCTAGTGATACTAAAAACCAAGTAACTGAGAAGAAGAAGAAAGGGAAGGAGAAGAAGAAGAAGAAACGAGTCCAGTAAGGGGGCAACCATGCATCGTCTGGTGAAAATATGCAGACCGCACATTCTAAACCCAAAACTCCATTCATTAAAAATTGAAGGCGACTAGAGTCACCTTTAGCTTTTTCTCGACTCTTTAAAATTGAAAAAGCAACTTGTGTCAAAGAATCATAAAATTCATTTAATTCGGAATAACATCCATGTTCCCTCGTTGATCTTAAGTTGAGGTAATAGAGTCCACCAATCAAGGATTTCCCCTTGGCGGAATCCTAGTCCTTTCTCTTCTTGGGGAGATATTGATGCTCCATACATGGCTACATAGTCCCTTCCAGGAATCACAATTGGCTTGCTGGCATGGCTATTCTCAACCTCTGTCATTCAAAACACCGTAATTCCTCAGCAATCGAATCGACAACCAGATGATACTGGAGTTTCTCCCTCACCTTCTACTTCATTTGTTTCTCCCTCTCCTTCTTCCTCTTCACTTGGTGAAGCTAGTGATACTAAAAACCAAGTAACTAAGAAGAAGAAGAAAGGGAAGGAGAAGAAGAAGGAGAAGAAGAAGGAGAAACTAGTCCAGTAAGGGGGCAACCATACATTGTCCGGTGAAAATTCACACACTGCACGTTCTAAACCCAAAACTCCATGCGTAATTTGCAAACGAAACCACTTTCATTGAGATTGCCCTTGTATTCTGTGGATCTTGAGAGACTGGCCTCCCTGCTTGCACCATCCAGTGTCATCAACCTCTGTCAATCATGTTGAGAATACACCATCGACTAGTGAAAATGAAGTCAATTGACAAAAAGGAAGATCTAGGTTTCCTTGTAGATTGTGTGATGGTGATCATGCCCTCCACCGTTGTCCTTTTCTGGATGAAGCTAAGAGTGTCTTGGATAATCGTCCTGCTTCACCGCAGCGACTTCTGCCTGGATACAAGAAACTCTTGCCAAGTTCATCGCTAGCTGAAAATCTAACTGACATACCTTTGTTGTCAGTCGAAACACCTATCATTGAAGATAAACCCTCTGAGTCCATATTGGACCAAAGTCAACAGGTCGAGACGGCAGCTGACCCAGTCTTGCCTTCAAAAGGTCCACCTTCAAATGATACTGTCCCCAAAGAGAATGAGAATGACACCATTCAAATTCTCTTTGTTAATACAGAATCTGATGAACATGGGGGCAATATACATGTTCCTTTACAGTAGGAAGGAAGTTCCCCTTTTCGAGAGATTCATCTGACCATTTATTCAATCCCTCCTCTAAGCAATCTAGTCGTTTCCTTTGATTGGAATCTACTAGCGGGACCCCGCCTTCCATCTGATGTGCCATTTAGAATCATAGTACAAGTTTACAGAATGATCATGGCTAGCACTATTATAGATGAAGGGGCTCTCGTGAGTATCCTATCCTCAACTGCTTGGAAAGTGCTTGGTTCACCATCGCTTCTACCTGAGAATCAAAATTTGTCAGGCTTCAATAAGGGAACCAGTCGACCGTTAGGGATCCTTACAAATTTGCTTATAAATTTGAGAAGGAAAAACATTCACTTGAATGTGATGGTAGTCCAAGGGCCACCAGATTAGAATCTACTCCTTGCGCATGACTACATTTACAACATGGAAGCTATTGTTTCCTCACTCTTTCGGGTGATGTGTTTTCCGTATGAAGGAAAAATGGTACAGCTTGTTGACCAACTTTTGTTTCCCAGCTCAAACATGGCTACGAGTCAAATGCCATCCCTAAATGGTCTCTTTTCACAAGGAATGTCTCTTCAACCTGCAGTCCATCCACCTAATTACCACGAGTGATTTGATGAATGTGATGAAGCTTAGGGGGCATGCACCCTGGTTTTCTTCGGCAGACGAACCTAGATGAAAAATTAGATTTCCTTGTAGGTTATATGACCAGTCTGAAACGTTATTTCCGTGTAGGATATGGGATCAGTCTAGAACATGATCTCCTCACCGTAGGTTATATGATTGGTCTGAAATGCCATTTCCGTGTAGGATATGGAGTCAGTCCGAAACAGGATCTCCTCGAAGGTTATGTGATTGGAACTGCCGACCCATACCATTCACCTTTGTCTACTTTGATGGATAAAGCCAAGGAAGTGTTTTTTCTACTCCACAAACGAAACAATCTTGCTTAAATGCAAGGACTTCCATATGGTAACTTGGAAACTCTACTTTTTTTTACACCTGGGGGCATGCAAACCTTTTTTATGCAAGTGAAAAGTGACCAACGTAACTCTAAACTCGTAGTATTTTACTAACTTCAACTGCTTAGGTTAGGTGATTTGTCTGATCCACCATTCACCTTTTTCAGCAGCCCTGGCGAAGCAAAGGAAATGTTTTCTAGGAAACTATCCTACCTAACCTCAGTAGTTCATTAACCCATAGTGTACTTAGTTCTATAATTGGTTTTTTCTAGCCTGCGTACAAAAGGAAATGAACAAAGTTTTACATGGGGCAAGCTCACTAAAAAATGAACCTACTAAATAAGAGACATCTTTAAAAGATGACTGGCACGAGCAGTGTTACCGTAGGGTTCAAGCTCATTAAAAAATAAACCTACCACTGAGCATAGTTTCCAAAGATTTAGGCTCACTAAAAAATGAATCCACCCTCAGTAAATAACCATTGTGATCACATTGCAATTAGCCTCTTGAGTCTTGGTCGTGTTCTTACCGTCACCTTCATTGTTTTAGCCAATCATATGCCTCCACTTGATTGTTTATTCTTTTGAGGAATAGAAGCGACGAGTGATTCTATTAGCCACCCTCATTACACTGCTATGTTTGAGAAGTTCCAAACTTACCTGGAACCAGTTGCTACCTGGATACATCACTCATTCCTAAAAAATGAGTCTCTTTTAAGCTCTTTTTAGACTTGTAAAATATGAAAACATTACCGAGATACTAGCCTTTCCAGCTTGTTAAAATAAAGGGAAGCACCATCCCTCCTCTATATTTTCATATTTTTGGACTTGAGGGATCATTACACAAAAATATCGAGTGCTTGTCTTATTTGGCTCGCTAAAACTATCGAAAATTCATCCCTTTCATATTATTTTATACTTTTTCAAACTTAAGGGATTATACCACGAAAAAGGACTACTGGAGTTTCCTTTTCATCTCTTTTCAAACTCTCTAAACATGAAAAGGACCGAGTTGTCTTTGTCGTTAAACTCGTTAAAACAATAGCGACAAACTTGTCCATCTGGACAAGAGCGAGTTTCACTGTCGCTAGGCTCACTAAAACATAGAAATAGGTTTGCCCGAAGGGAAAATTATAGAACAAGCATATGTTATCCTCCTCAAGATTGACAAAAATAAAGAGGTACTCGGTAGCAATGACTGGGGAAAAAGGGAATAAGACTTGAAGAAATTCAATGGTAGTAGGTTGCTCTTGAACATGACACTTTCACTCCATCACCATGATTGAGTTGGGTTGTGCTATTCCGTTCACCATCACCATTGGTCCTCCATACCATCCATGGGGTTAATGCTACCGATCCATCATAGTGTCACCGATATGTTCAAGAGAAGTCGCTCAGAGAATTCACCAACCCAGCTAACACCTCATCCACTACAATACCTTCACTCTCCATTTTTCATGACTACCACTCCTAAACCTTGTATCATTAGATCGTTTTCACCTCCAAAAAATCATTTGCTTCATTTCATGTCGTAGATGTGGGATTCATTAAGGCCCTCCTATGACAGGTCACTTCTTGTCAACATCAGCTCATTATCCAAGAAGTTGACTTAGGAACAACCCTTTCAGTACTTTGAAGCTTGCATGCCTCAATGGCAAGTTTCTCACTTCCGGTGATAGGTTTACATCAGTGGCCTTCAACCGAAAGATTTTATGTGGTGTTCAACATCAGATCCTATATTCACACCATGTGAATTGTACTGTAGTACCTTGAGGGTCATCATCATTATTGGTGATTCCTCTCATGCTTGTTAACAACTTACATCATTGGCTGGTAATCAGGCAATTTCTTTCCATGTTCAACTTCAGGACATCTTTTCACAGGATCAACTTTTACATCGAGCGAAGATTTAATGAGTTTGAAGACCCTGGATCTAGTTTCATCCATCCGGGCTGCGATATATTCAGGAAAATAAAGACATCAAATGTACTCCATAGCTACACAAATGATCATCCAAGCTAAGGGATGATGGATCTACAAGAATCATCAGTTTTCCACATAGATGGTTGTCTGTCCTATGTACATGAAAATAAATTTATAAAGACAAGCATGGGAATGCCCTCCTCAGCTAGATCATGAAAATAATATGAAGATAATGTATTGTATTGTATTTTATACAGGTCACCTTCCAGTTCGAAATACCTTAGATGCTCATGATAAAACATTTCACCCGACATCAGAAGATTTATGACCTCATGCTTTAGGGGGCAACTATTATAGACATACTTGGGCACTGCAACCCCAATCACATATGTCGATAAACCAAGGGCTCTTAAACCCCTAAAAGTGTTGTTTCAAACCCTAAAAGATCAAGGTCAACTAATAAAGAAGCATTTCTATCTATTCAGATCTTGTTATTCTTGGGTTTATTTGTATTCTCATATATTTTTGGGTTAGAGATACAACAAGTGGTATCAGAGCTACAACAAGTGGTATCAGAGCACTTTCTTGGGCACAAAAGGGGAGAATTTTTTTATTTTTTTTATTTTGCAGGATTTCAAGGGCGGCGAGTTTGCAGATCAGATCTGTAGGTTCTGGTGCAATATTTACAAAATCTGATTGCAGATCTGTATTCTTTGTGAGAAAATAGTTGATTTCAAAAAAAAAATCAGTGGAAACGGAGTCTGGATGAAGGAGATATCGCTGATTTAAAAATCAGTGGGGTTGCAGATAATTTTTCAGGGCAGCGAGTTTGCAGCAAAAATCTAGACGTCATGATACAAGATCTACAAGATATAATTGTATATCTGGAATCTTTGTGAAAATACACCCAATTTAAAAAAAAAAAATCAGTCGAATCGGAGTCCGGATGAGGGAGATATCGCTGATTTAAAATCAGCTCTTTTTCAGAAATTTTGGGTGACGACGGGAGAGTAGCAGTGCAGATCTGGAATTCCAGTGCCTAGATCAAGATTTCTATCACATGGGTAGATGCAGAATGATTGTTCTATTTCTAAAAACAGGTCATAATAAGGATTCTGAGCAATATTGACGAAACTGTGACAATTTCAAATTTTCACCATGGATTCTAGCAAGGTTCTATTATTTACAAGAAAAGATAATGGTCCTACTATTGAAGAATACATAAAAGAACAGAAGTGGGTATGGAAAAACCATTGGAAATGGTGGGTAGTGGCACAATTTAAAGATGAGGTGGCCACATGGTTGGGGATTACTTAACCAACAGAAATGTTCCTACCTGCTCGATGAAGAATTTGAAAAATTACTTTTAGACGGATGGTCTCATGCCAGAAAACAAGATAAGGAGAAACATGTGGGGCTATTTCCTACTAGTATATCCTTATTACAGGTTCATGGATTGATTCAAAAAGAGAAGATCATTGTTTCTATAAATCCTAGTTGCAAGCATAATTTCATCAATGTTAATTTGGCAAAAAAATTGCAAG
>APFE030152266.1:86268-101776 GCA_000404065.3 Pinus taeda
AGGGGCCCATGGTATTAGTTGATGGTATGAGGAAACCATGGTAATGATGCATGGTATTGTATGTATGGGGCCTATATATAGGCTAGAGACTCCACATGGAGAGGAATGAAGAGAAGTATTCCTGTATGAATGGGTTGTGGAGTATTCTCCTTCCTTAAGGAGTGAATGTATGGTGTTGCCCTACCTTAAGGGTTTGATTAATAAAGAAGCATATTCTATCTATTTCTATTTTGTTATTCTTGGGTTATTTCTATTATTATAATATTTCCAGTTTAGATCTACAACAAGTGGTATCAAAGCTACAACAAGTGGTATTAGAGCTACAACAATTACACACGAGGGGTGTGATGCATACTGAAAAGTCCTTCTATAGGGTGCGATGAGTGAGAGTAGACAAATGGCAGAGACATTTTGCGAGGTGGAAACTCAAAGAATCCTCTAGAAACTGCTCATATGACACTTTCCTCTCTGAATTCGCCCAGGGATGACTAAGAGATCATGAAATATCCAAGTGGAACCAATAACTATTAGTGAAATGACACTAATCAAAAACCAAGAAGCTGACTCACCCCTCTACAAATATCTATAAATGGGTCCCTCATCCCAGAGATCCAGAGGCTGGAATTTTGTAATTTTGTAAGGAACTGTTGTTGGTTTCTCTTTGAGACATTGTATTGTTGGGTGACCTTGCTTTTCATGAGGTGAAGAGGGCTTTCATTCTCGGAGGATGATGCTGGATCAGACAATTGGGTTGTAATCCTCTCTTCTACTTCTACTATCAATAAATCTATTTGAGTTTTCCTCCATATACTTGTGTACTTGTAAATCTTGTATTTGTGAATTCATTTGTATGGTTAATGTACTTCTGATTCTACATTGTTTATGGTATTATAGATCTCTATGCTTTGATGGTATTTCGCTGCTTCGCCTCTACAGGTGTTCTTTGAAGTGGGACAAGTGAGAAAGAAGCAGCAAGCTCTATCAAAGGAGAGAGGGAACAAGCAAGGAGCCAAGTGAAAGATTAAGTTTGGTGCTCTCTGCTTCTCTCTTATCTATCATCCATAAAGGAAAACACAAGTTACTTTGAATTGTTTGTTTCTAAGATAGCTACCCATCTTAGTGGGACTAGCAGATCAAATAGCGACACTAGTTTTATCGAAAACATTGCAAGATTTAATGTTAAGATATGAGGGTTTCTACTAATGGCCATACAAGAAAACAAGTTAGAAATATTTTAATCTATATTTGAAAAATAGAAAGCAATCCTGCGAGATATCAAAGAATATATAAAACCATAAATGCAGGCTTTGAAAACTTAGTCTTCCTGTGGGGGATTATAGAAACTTCAAATGTAAAAAGAAAATGTCCAAATAACTATTCTAATTTGGCATTCACAATGAAAATTCAGAGTATCTTACAGTGCACTCAGGCTCACCAAACCTCTCTGGTAGTGAAAAAACAACATTTTTGACCTACAAAATCAAGAGAATATAAATTCTAGTAATGTCTAAAATGGAGCCCCAAAAATTCCTTGTTCAGAAAGAGAGTTCAACTCCTGAGACTTGCAGAAAGATAAGTTGTGTGATCTATGTCTAGTTTGATATCAAGGAGTCCAGGACCAAATTGCAGCCAATGAAATCATGGGAGGTCATGGGTTGCATTGTACATGTATGAGGGAGACTAAGACCTCTAGTCCAAGATGTAACATGTAGATTCAACCCTGTTGTTTGGATGAAGTTTGATTTTTGTTCATTCTCCTATCTTGTTTTCTGTTTGCCTACAACGCTTTAATGATTTTGATATCCATTCCACAACTTTCACTAACTTTGTGTGTAGGTGTAGCTTCTATCATTGTAGCACTATGACACTGCAAGCTTGATTTTGCAACAGTTGTTTTCTAACTCTACCTTTCGAAACTTGCACCGTCTAGCTAGAGGATAAATTATGAACTCAATTATAGCACAAATATAACTCTAGTTAATTGTCAAGGGTTCATTCACTAGATTTCCTTGTTTGAGTTGGAATAGGAATTCATAAGATCCAATTTAAGGCTCCATTTTCACGGTTGTCACCTTTCCATTGTCCTCCATTATTTATTAACAATCCCTAGAGAAGTAAACAACTTTGGAAACTACTAATAGTTATGAGATGTTCGCAAAGCGTCTCCTCTCCATAGATACAATTTAGCTTTGAAAGTTGTCAATCTACTCCGCTTTCTATTTGTTTTTAGTAGTCTAAAAAGTGTTATTATCTCTTTTTTGGCTCATAGCTATAACACCTTTTTGAGACACTGTCATCATATTAGATTTTACTTATGTGTGACTATCATTACTCCTAGAGAAGTGAATATCTAGGTCACGAAGGCAACCTAGACACCATGATACATAATGAATGCTACCTAATTTTACAAAATGGATTTGGTATAGATTTGATTTAGATTTAGTGTCAACAGGAACACAAAAGAGAAAGGTATTATGATATAAATACCTTCAGGTGGCTAAGATATCATCATTTGAATCTCAAGTGATGAGTGGCCAACCCAAGTAACAACACCAACAAATTTCAAGTCATTGTCTACATGGATTGGCTTTTTTCAACACCATCTTGTCAATTGATGATGTCACTAGTAACAATGATATTGTTGTGTTTTCCTCATCGACATAGGCTCACGAGAGAGGGAACCATTAAAAATATAATGTAAACTTTTCCACTTTCAACTAAAAAAAATTCTTGCACAGAAAACGTTACATCTGCAACTTTCCCAATAACATTTTTTATCAATCTAAACAACAGTAAAAAATAAAGAATCACATTCCTACAACAGATGGAACATTTTAGGGTTATTGCTAATTATATTTTCTTCCCAAAAATTGATTTGCAAGTGTCCATTTTTGAACAAAAATGGTTCACCCAGACTCTCTAGCATAAATTTCTATTTCTTAAATAATTGCCAAAATGTTATAGAAAATATATATAAAATCCATAGAAATTTGGATATTTTGGCATAACATTTTATAGTTGCCATTTTAGGTATCAATAAGATTCACCAGCCTAAACAAATACTCTATTGAAGTGGAATTTTGTTACAATATAGGTCCTATTTGTCAGTCTCTCTTATTTGAATGCTTTTCAAGTTTTGAGGCAAGATCTTAGTGAAATTAAATATCAGTTTATTTCATAATTATTTTCTGGTATTTGGAACCATTTCATTTTGTCAAATGAATTAGTTCTGAAAAGGGTAAATTAATAAATTATAAATATTTATAGTCAACCAAAAGAACTAATGAACTCAGGAAAGGTAGGCCTTGGTGGGTTCATGTGAGTCCATGAAAATTGTGGTGGAATAAGGCATGTTGTAGACCAGCAGCCGCCTAAAGTTATGTTGCAGACTTCACATTCTAAACATATTAACCATATAATGGCCATCAGATTGGTAAACCTTTAAACATAAATTTTGCAAATAAAAAATCTATAAACTGCAAACAAAAAAGGCATTTAGGTTAAAAATCAATATATTCCCTCCAAGGGCTAGCCAAATAAAAACCACACAATGTTAAAACAAGCATCTAGTGCCTGTGAGGAGGCTGCTTCTTAGTAGCCAAGTCCATGGGGCTTCATGAGAGGTATTCCAAAGAATCAGAAGAGTTTTAATACCTTGGTGACTAGTATTTGACACTCTGTGGGTTCATGATAAAGTATTTTATTTCCAATAGGTGAGGCATCATTTTTTCTTACATGGAGTGAGCACCATCATAACCATGCAAGAGTCACCACACAAAAATCCAAATGCTGCGTGACAGAAAAATATGGTCTTTTTATTAGCTTGCTACCTTGAAGCAAAGAGGCAAAAGAAGGGAGAGTTGAGAGTTGAGACAACCAAAGTTCTAGCAGCATGATTGCTTCATACCCAATTTCTCTGTCAGCAATTGCTTCACCATTTTCTCCAATTACATCACCATTTTCTTTGAGTTTTAACAAAATATAACAGTGTTGGCTAAACATTGTTATCCTAGAAGGTATCAACAAATTCTTTGTGGGGCCTTCCCTCTGGGCCATTTTGTAACAGTTTAACAACTTTATATATGGTGGAACAATTAGGTGTGGGAAGAAAAAGACATTCCTCCAGAGATGTGAGAAAGAGGGACCTTCCCTCTATTGTGATTTTTGTAAATACAGATTGTGTGAAATTTTCTAGCATATGCAAGCCCTAAAATAATGAAACCAATCCCAGTCTATTGTGGGGTGTAGGTGCTACTAGAATTTTGTTATTGTCATATGCTTTTAACATGACGTAGAAACTATGTCTTGATTTAGGCAATTTCTAGTCATTCAAGCAAACTTGACAAAAATGTGAAGCTATTCAAAACCTTCTACATGCAAAACAGTTGTATTTTAGGCTATTCTAGAAATGCCCCAATCATACATACTTGTTGGTTCATCTGTTTAATGACAATTTCCATATGATGCTTCCATTTTCAAACCTTAAAAATAGTTAAAGCTTTATTAATATAAACCTCAATAAAATTGATAACTTGGAACCACTATCAAACATCCTGAAACAATTAATGGTAATGCTAAAATTTTAAATAGAAAGACGGAAATTTAAGCATTTAACATTACCATTAATCACATAGCATTTTAGGGCCTTAGGGTTGAATATTAGGCCACCCTGTTCATAAATTATTGCTTTTTTTTTTTTAAATTGAGTTCCGAGGGTCCTTGGTTGCAATATACAGAATTGGCCAGCCTTGTATACAACAAGCCCTTTTGGTGAAAAAATACCAGTTTGGTATAGAACCGGCAGGTTTCATACACCCTACATTTGAATTAGGTTGCCTCATTCAGAAATTATAAAAAAAAAAGAAAAAAACAAAAAATTACATTCAGAGTGTTCTTGGTTGCATTGTACAGAGTTGCCTGTTACGTATAAAACCTGCCAATTCAGTGAAAAAAGGTTAATCTAATACTGAACTAGCCTTTTCTTATTTTTTCCACCAGTGAGTCCAGCTAGTTCCACCAGTTCTGGTTCGGTTTTCATAACTCAGAGAGACACGAGATGGGATGTTTCCCAAGAAACGGGGATAATTTCCATTTGTGGTGACACATGGGTACTTCCCCAAAAAGGTGGGGGTACCTCCCCCTAATTATCTTTTCCCAATGGCCTTTGTAAGAGGTAAAAGAACACAAAATAGTTCATTGTTACAAGTTACATGCAAATGTCAATATTTATTATGAACAATATCCCCTTTACTGAGGACATTGACTTTTCCCATGACATTTCCTAAAATTTGGGGGATTTCTCCACATGTCCCTGGGATGCATTTACCCATTCTATGTTCCTGTGTCTTAGAAACATTGTCACAGGCTTACAAGCTATTTGATACACTAACTTCTAGACTGACAATAGATGAACTAAAGATATGTTCATGTTCATGAAAGTAAGACATGATAAATACCACATCTAAATAAACACTTGAACTACTAAAAAAATTGACCTCAAAAACCAAGAAGACTTTTAGATTCTAGAACCAGAGCAAAAATTATCACCATTAAATAACAAGCCTCCTCAAACTTCTATATAAAACCAACCACCCATCTATCTGCATTTTCAACCCACTCATTGTGATGTATTCTAGCTCTTGTGGCAACGATATGTAACTGCAAATGTACATATTTTTCATTAATAAGATTGAAAACTTTCAAAAATCCAATAAAGTAGAGAATGATTCTGACAGTGGTCTGCCTGCTAAAATAAGGAATCCAATCAAATAACCATGTAAATGAATTGAATTAATTTGCATCAACTCAAAGAATGACTTCAAGTGAAAAATTACCAATCAAACAACATACCTTTTTCCCTACACGCTCTTGCTCCTCCTTCACCTTCTGACGCAATTTAGTTATGCTCATGTTGACCCTCAATTGCTTTTCCTGTAAAAAACACAACAATATTGATTACAACATTATCATAATTGCAAAGCTTATATGGCCATTGTAAGGAAACACATGCCATCGTATAGGATGGAAAACATAAACCCATAATTTCTTTCCCAAAGGCACAAGTACTTTTAAGCACAAAATGTCGCACATGCTCAACATTAGAAACATTTCAGTCTGCATTTCTTGGAAATTCCTTTACAGACCAATTAATTGTTACTCATATAGAAAAATCACCCATTATGCAATCTCTCATAATCTGCAAAAACCATGCCATGTTGCCATAAGCACCGTAAAAATCATTTATAAGCAACAGAAGGCTACATCTTTATTTAGGAAAATGGCTACAGAAGAAGTGTTGTGAAATTATTTGGAGATTCATGATAAAGCTAATGATTGGAAGCCCTGAACACAGATGTCCTTGTTACAAAGCATACAAAAACTAAACAAATAAATAGTTTACTGTAGTCACAGACAGAGATAATGAAGATAACTTTAGGAAGAACAAAAATGAAGAGGAGGGCATTGTAATATATTATAGTATAACACTATCAAGCATAAAAAATTAAAGCACATATCAATGTGGGACATAAATGAAGAATGTTGAAGAGAAAATTGAAATTTGGTGCAGAAAGGAAATTTAGCTTGCATTCTTAATTGTCTTTCCCATTAAGTAGTGCATCTATTGGATAATCATGATCAATGATACCTAAGGAATACACTTTAGGATGTTGAGCAAAGATTGATAATATTAACCTCATCAAGAAGTCTTTGGCGAATTTGAATTTCAAAAGTTCAGAGCACTTTATAAGGTCTTCGAACTTCATAGATGATACTTTTGATCAGTTGTTAATTGGTAAATTTTATAACTTCATAACCTCAGTACTAAGTAGGTAATTTTATCTTTACATCTATCTCAATTTCTCTGTGTTTATTAACTTTGAAATTTTTGAATTTTAAAAGCTAAAAGTTGCAAAACACAAAATTTGAGATAGATAATATGAAAAGTTCAAAGTTGCAAAACATAGACGAATTGTGATAGATGTAAATATTTAAGCACCTACTTAGTACGGAGGTTGTGAAGCTATAAAATTTACCAATGAATAACTGATAAGAAAAATTATCTGTGAAGTTCCGAGACCTTATAAAATCCAACTAATTTTAAGTTGCAGTAGTAAACTAACCTTCACATAGTTGACTCCTAGGTCCTTCCTTGTGTAACCTCGAGCCAACTTGTGCATTACATATTCATTGTAGTCTTTTAGCATGCACATTATGATATCTGATGTTGAGATACCCTTAGTACATTTTGTTTCCTTAAATTTTTCAATTGATTTGATCTGAGGAACACATGTTTTGGAAATTCTTTTAGGCCAATAATGATTGATGAAATCACCAATTCAGAAAAGTATAATATGAGTTACCTCAAAAATTGCAACTATTACTTATGTATTCATACACACCATTGCCTGCTCCACTTGCATCAGCATATCTGTAGAAAATTAGCATAAGAACATTCAAATCAAAAAATGACCTGTTATCCAAAAGTACAACAAGTTAAGAGTTGATTCTGCAGGTTATGATCATTCCTAGCACCACTTGAAATAAATCTTACTTGCATATCAAACCAAGTTATAATGCAAAAATATTACAAAAATTTCAATTCTTACATGAACATGGAAATTACAAAAACCCTTGTGGCTAATTAACACTGGGCATTCTTCAGGTAAACCAAACCAGGTACCTAATTAATACAAAAGCTTGTTTATTTATGGATGAAAAACCAGAATTATAGTTTAAGAATGGCTTATAGATTTATAGATTTATATATGAATGGCTTAATTTCTTTGTGGATATTTCCCTCTCAGAGGGTTATGCCATGTATAACTTCCTGTGATGACCAAAGACCTATCCCTTTGTGGTGCTAGTTCCTGTGATTGCCGAAATATTGATTTCATCATGGCATCAAATTGCTTATGAGGTTAACTCCTTTCTGTTCAAAGATCAAAGTATCTTACAATAGCTACAATGTGCTTTATTCTCCTTGTGAAGTGTTGTTCTCTATTTTTATGATAAGACTTGGTAGTTTTTGAGTATTCAGAGAGATTTAGAGCCATTATTTCCATTCTAGAATCAAACCTCTTGAGCTCCTATTAATTTCTCTTAAAGATCCAATCCTACTCCTAGTTTTCTGCAAAATCAGTGCATCATGGAATTTTGATTACTCCATTGCATCCAGAGTAGTCCTTTAAGTTAGATATGTCTTTCACTTCATAAAAAAGTCTTTGTTTGCCTAAAATCTAAATATTTCCCTCATGGCCTGTTGTGCTCTACAAACAACCCCCTATTTCATATCATTTTTATTCATAAAACAATAACATATGAAATGGGTCCCTTTAAAATAAAATTCATATCAATACTTATATTGTTCAAAAAGTCCGATAATCAAATGAATGCGTTTATAAAACCCTTTTTGAACAAACCCTTTTTAAAGAAATAACGCGAATCTTCGTCATTGCGATAAAGCGATCGCAAGATCGCATATCGCAATGACATAAGAGATATATAAAGTGGCACAAAGCTTTCCGCCGATGTGATATCGCATTCGGCGATCGGCAATATCCAATGCACATTTCAAAGTGTGCCACACCATTAGCCCCGATGCGATGTGCTATCGGCGATCGGCGATCGGCGGGTTACCTTTACTAAAGTCTTGATGCGCATAAAGCTTTTCGCCGATGCGATATCGCATTCGGCGATCAGAGGTACTCAATATACATTGTTAAGGCGCGCTTGTCATCCCCCGATGCGATGTGATAAAGCATAGTTTTCAATAAAAATCCGTTAAAGTGACTGGAAAGCTCAATTTATTCGTATTTAAGGCTTAATCATTTCCGCTCGGCCGCCAATACATCCATTGCATGCTTAAGGAGATTACTCGCCCAAATAACGATATAATGGGCATTTATAGGGTGACAGGTTTTATACGGCCAATTAATGAAATCATGTCTTAAAATATTTCTATGGATTTTCTCCGCGCCCGTTTTGAAAGCTAAATATATTACTGCGCACCTATTCATATGTTATCATTTGCAAGTTTTCATTGTTATCTCTTTGTATTACGCATAATTGCCTCTCTGTGCAGAATTCATTCATAGACAAGAGTTTGAGAATGATGGGTAAGAAATCTAAGAAGACTGCGGGTGCTTCCAATCCACCTGTCGCAGGACAAGATGTTGCAAACAAGAAGAAAGGCCTAATATCTGATACTACATGCAGGCCTCACCAGAGTGACTTGGCAAGGCACTTACGACTTAATCGAAGCCGAGAAACCAAAGAAGACGGTAACAGAAGCTACCGCGGATTCACTACGAAAGTCTGATTGCACTCTCAAAGATTTAGCCGACTCTTTCCTTCACAGGATAGCAGTGAGGGAGAAAATTCTCCCATACACAGACATTGTGTTATGGGCAATTGAAATAATCCAATTCATGGACAGAACTTTCAGTACCAGAGATGGGAGGATTTTCGGATCATTCAAAGAAGATGACTTAAGGCAAATGTATCATTTGCCCGAGCCAGCGAAAATATACAACAACGCCTTCCTGGAGAAGTTTGCAAGCGAAAATGAGATTGAATCCGAACCCATCAAGGATTGGAGGCAAAATCCGAACAAGCACAAACACGAATCTTCCGGTAAGTATTCGGTTGATTCTTTGGCTTCTCCTTATTGCTATGTGGGTATAATGATGTGTAGGTTATGGGGATTAGACGACTCTACTATTTTTACCATAGAAATGGTTCCTCTTATGGAGGCAGCAGTAAACAGTATAATCATGGATTGGGCTACTATTCTCTCAGATAAACTAGCAGTAGCTGTTTGTGATTTTAGAAATAAGACTGTGGTCACTGAAAGGAAAATCCCCCCATTTTACTATAGTGCATATATCTTAGACACTTTATGTTTCAATTCCGAATTTCCTGTTCTTGGTTGGAGATGGACTGCATAGGACCCCTCGCCCATTCATATATACCACCAAAAATTGTGGAAGTCTTCTTACAAAAACCACCTGTATCAAATCTGTAATGGCTTTATGGTGCCCATTTACTATTCCATTTTTGATAAACCCATTTCAAAGATTTCCTACCAAGCTTCCTTTGATTTACCAGTAGTGGCTAGTTGGTTTGGAGAAGAGCAATTTACCTATCTCAGAGTTTACGGCAGCCAAGCCAACCCACATGTTCTCCCTTTATATGTTCCAGATAAGTTGCTAGCAAGAGAAATCGCCTATCAAATTACGGCTGAGAGTACTACACAGACTCTCAAAAAGGAAAAGAAAAGAGGCTGGCCCGCCTTTCCCTTAAGGTGTGGTGTCTTTACGCTACATGATCTCAAACATGCAGAAAAGGAAGCAACAAAGATTCAATCTTTATCTCTGGCCACAATCCCAAACAGGGCGTTTGATCCAAAGCTAGTTGCCTATGCCACATTAGAACACGCCAAATTAACAACATTTGAGCATCAAGAAGATATGTTTGATGACCTGTTCATTGTAGTTGAAACAATAGGACAAGCTAAAGAACTCGCTAGGATGAAATATAATGATGAAGGGTTGACTAAATTTAATAAACTTAGAGAGCAGAGGTTGCAAACTCTACCTCTAGATTTATTAGCAACGACCCCAACGACATCGTCAAGCAAGCCTGGTCGGCAACAAACAAAGGAACCTCTTGCTATAGCAGAAGATCATAATAAGGAGCAGGAGCAAAAGCAGAGGAAAGAACAAGAGGAAAAGCAGAGGAAGGAGCAGGAAGAATGGCTAAAGAAAGAACATGAGGATAGACAGTAGAGGGAACAGGAGGAGCATCAGAAGAAAGAATAGGAACAAGTACAGAAGGAGTTTCAAACTGGGCAAGGGAAACAGACTACTACTAATGTCAATGTGGACACTACCACAGACCCCAAATTTCTCCAGGAATGGCCGCAGTTTGATTCTATCATCAGTGGATCAAAACGCTCAAAAGATACAGACACTTCTAAGACCAACGACACGTAAGACGTTACTTCATCTCAGGTTCTAAGTGGAACCAACGACACACCTTAGTCTAAGGATGTTGAAATAATTCCAAAAGATCCCACCGATCAGATCATTCTGCAGGTAGAAGATATTCCTCCATTGGATGTTTTCTATAGCCCGAGGCATAGAGAAGTTGTAAAGCGATCAAGGAAAAGATGAAGGATTGATCAACCTTCTATCTTTCCAGAACAAACGGTCACGTGTAATGTAGTATGGAAGGAGAAATTGGACCCCTCCGATGATTTAACAAAGTTGTCATAGTATGCTGGAGCCTATTCGGCAGCAACAATCGACAAATCATCGGAGATAAGCCTTTTATTGAAGAATAAGGACCAAGAAATCTCCACATTACAGACGGAGTTGGCCGAAACAAAGCAGAGGGCAGCGCAAGCAGAAGATCAGTTGCTGGTACAACAGCAAATGAATAATCAATTAACCCAGCAATTGTGAGCAGAAAAGCAAAGGATTGACCAGGCTGCGATCTAGAAATAGAAAGAATTGACCAAGGCATTGGAAAAGTTGAAAGCAGCGAATGAACAAATGGTGAAAACCAAAGATGAGCAAATCGCTCAAATGTCATCGTAGCTAGAAAAGATAAAAGGCGCTTCGCAAGTGACAGAGTTTAGAACAGAAGAATCGTTGATAAACAATGCGCTAATATCTCAGGTTAAACTCTTGTGTCAACAGATCGCTCAAGCTGAGCCACTGTGCGAATTAACCACATCCATAAATGAACAGGTAGAGAAAGCTAGGGAAGATTTAAATCAAGTCGATGAGGCCATTACCGAACATCTTGAATGGCAAGATTCGAATCAGGGAAAAGTAGCAAATTTGCCCAGGATAATTGAAACATATAAAGATATACTTTTCACAGAATGGCACACTTAGGTGTTGAAAGGAGAGAGAGCAGCTTCAAGATGTAGATCAACTTCTAGCAATCTAGTTGATTTAGTCAACAACACTCTCTACTTGGCGAATATGATTTCCCAAAGTACACCAGGAAAGATGACAACAACAAATGCATTGGATCAATCATGTTACCCTGAGTTAGAAGAAAAGGGAAGATTAATCGCCGTGGTTAATAGTTTAAACTTGGAAGCATATTGGCTTTTCCTAATTAAGCCACATACACAAAGAGCTGCCCTGAAGTGTTTGACAGATGCAATCGAGTGTATGATCCCCGATATTCAAGATGCTACCTATGCTGCCCAGCTCAGTTCGCGCCTCAACAAACCTCCGGAAATTGAGCCAATGTTGGCGATAAATCAGCTTAGATTCAAAGGAAAGCAGCCGACTTGATGAATCACCCTCCAGCTCGCCAGATCGCTAGCCAAAATAGGATCAAAAGTTATTGATATCAATTTAGTAGAATTTCTGTTTAGTAGATATTTAAATTAGTATTGTATTTATAGACCCTTTCAAGTTTTTAGAAAGGGTCGTAAAATTTTGTAAGAGACTTAACAGACTGAAGTTTGCACTACTGTGCTTCAGCCAATATTCTTTTATGAAACTTGACCAGTTGTTCTTACTTTAATGCAGAAGTTTCTTTATGCAATTGTGCACTATTGACGTTGATTGAAGAATGTTTTTGCGTTAAAGAAAGGACTACACATAGCGATTGATATCTGGGAGTGTCACTCAGCTCATATGGTATTTCTATCTATGTCTGAATTCATTCCGTTTATATGAATTGTTGTGTAATTATTCTTGCTATCATTGATTATATACATGCGCTATAACAACGAATCTTATTCATTCCACTATTGGGTGTTTAATGATCTGCCTTTGCTTTTTAATGATGTTTATGACAATGATATAAATGTATAAAGTGTGGTAACTTCGCTTCAATCGCTCTGCTTAACTATTTAAGCACAACAATCTTAAATGATTTAATATCTATGTTGTGAAGATATAGTCATCTATATTCTTATGTTTTAGACATAGAACATCAAACGCTACGCTTTAGAGCTCGATAGATTCCCGGGATAGTTTCATTTATTTATATTTCTGTTAATAGTTTTAGTCTTTCGCTCACCGCTAGTGTTATCTATAAATCATTCACTCATCCCATTTATCTATTTCTGGGAAACTGGTCCCATTATCCCCAGTTGGAGCCACTACCCCAAACGGAAAAGGAGCTGCACTAAGGTTTGGACCGGGTGGTTTCCCCAATGTTGTTGCAGCGATTTTCGAGGAATCAACATTTTTGGTGCTAGAAGGAGGGCCCTGACTGTGAATGGCAAGCAAACTCAAATCTGCAAGCCATTCTAAGAGTAATTCTCCCTCCAAATCTCCTCGTTATTCTCGATCGCATGCTGGTTCTCCAGTATACAATCAAGAAGAAGAGGAATCAACTACCACTGCTCACACCCATAATACTCCAGAACAATTAAGTCTTGAATCCCCTGAAGTCCAGTCTCTTATCCACAAACTTCAGAGCTTCTCGATTTCGCCACAGAGATCTGAGGTATCACAAAGCAGTACGACTTCGCAGTTCAATCTATCTCACCCACTTACCAAACTTCAAAGTGAAAATCTTGGTATTGAACCCATTGAGTTCCCTTTACCCGAAAGGAAAAAGGGCCAAGAAATATACTGAAGGGTATAATAGTGGAGAGCTTTCATCCACATCATCCATTTCATCTCCCCATCTGCAAAGTCAACCACCCACTCCTCCATTACATATTGTTGTCCGCCAGGGAACAGAAGCCTCAACATCTCAATCTACTCACTCCTCGATATTATCTACTTCCCATACATCTGGAATCCCAATAGTAGTATCAACCACCGGTACTATTACAATGGTAGATCCATGGACCAGGCCTGGTGCAGTCAATTTGCCTGCACCATTTCATCCTTTACCAGATTCTCCGGAAAAATGGCTCCCCAAATTTAATACAGATGATGGAACCTAGGACGAAGAACACATTAATAATTTCATGTTGTCGGTCAACTTGAAAGGGGTAACACAAGAAGATGTTGTTGTTAGACTTTTCCCTTATACTTTGCAAGGATTAGCAGGATCCTGGTATTTCTCTTTACCCTCTGGTTCCATTACCAGTTGGGACACCTGCCAAGAGCAATTTCTTACTAAATATGGAGATGATAGGTCTTTGGCAACTTTAATAAACGATCTCTCCGACCTAAGAATAGAGCATAGGGAACCAATCAAGGAATTTAATGCTCGCTTCAATAAACTCCTGAACAAAATCCCTACAGCTTCCAAACCAAGTGATCAAATTCGAAGTGAATGGTATATCACCGCCTTACCTGCCAATATAGCCATTTTTGTAGATAGAGCTGGGAAACCTACCTTAGCAGAAAATATGAAAGAAGCACTTGATGTGGTAAAACGCATCAATTCCTTAGAAAAGAAAGCTGCCTTGGAAGACAGAAAAGCCAAAAAAGTCTCTTTTAAAGAAGACTCCAAGAAGAAAAGCCCAAAAGACCCATATGACATGGAAGGTTTGCAAAAGGTCCTGAAAACTTTGTCTAATGAAATGATTGACATAAAGAAACAGGTGGCCGAAAACTTCAAAACAAAAAGACCATTTACGGACTTATAAAGAAAACTTGAAACAAAGCCAACCCAATGTCTCATCAATGCGATTCAGACTCAAGAAGGAGGAAGAAGAAGAGGCAACCCACCAACTACGATGAGAGAAGTAAGCTGAATGCCATCGGAATTGGGATTTTATACTCCCCAATTCTGATACCAAAATGAGAAGAGCCTTGCCCAGTCACCACTAGAAGTAAAGAATACTTCTGAACCAGTTCGCAGGTGACTTCAAAGAAAAAGGAGTGCAGGTGCTCCGACAGACAAAGGAAAAAAGTAACCTCAAAGAATCAAACTGCAGTAGTTTCCCCAAAACCAAGACCTCAAACTTCTAATTCTCCTTCAAACATCTAAAACATAGTGGTATCCGAATTCAATGAATACAACATTGTATTGATGACAATGAAGAAAACTAAGGCAAACATAACTATGTTTGAGCTTAGCAAGCTAAAGCATCAGCAAAAATTACTTCTTAAAGAATTGAATGTTGTTCCCTCTACACCACTTCCTAGTTCAAAAGCTGCCAATGATTCAGGCCAATCCCCTCCAGGTATGGTTGAAGCTATCGATTCAGTTCTAATTGGAGACAGATCAAGTTCTCACACTCCACCCTTCCTTCTAACTTATGAAATCTATAACAGAAACCTTCACAACTGTTTAATTGACTCAGGGGCATCATCTAACATAATGCCAGCTTCAGTTTGTTCCAAATTGAACATAGAACCCCAAAAGTTTTCCATCCATATTGTACAGTTGGACAGGACCAAAGTACAGGTTGTCGGAGAGATTAATTCTGTAACTATTAGGTTGTCTGCTGATCCCACAATAGTACAAAGAATTGACATTCTAATAGCTGATATACCTGAGTTTTACGGTTTAATTTTGAGTAGAGATTGGTCCGAAAAATTGCATGGGTATATTTCTACTGATTGGTCAC
>APFE030152269.1:7166-42768 GCA_000404065.3 Pinus taeda
CTTGATGATATGTAGACTCGACTCCAATTTTCTAAAAAATGCACCTAAGATGATTCGATAACTTTTCTTTTCGATGAATGTTCTAATTAAGAGAGTTGAGAGAATGCAATCTTTTTAATAAACAAAACTTTCTCAAAAGACAATCAAAGAAACAATTTTCTTTCTTTTTCAAAACACACAAAACAAGACCACTCTCTACTTAACAAAAAAATTCTTTTCTCTTTCAAAGATATCAAATGTTACTCTAAAGCAAATATCGCAAAGGAGATCGTTGATATTTTCCTATTTAACAAAAAGCATGTAAAACTAATCTAATCAAAGCAATTTCAAGATCTAAGCAAATCTATGAAAAATCACTCAAAAGCGAAACAAAGGAAATGTATCTAACTTTTACACTAAGAGCTTAATCTAAGAAGCAAAAGCTTACTAGGATGTTTCTTGGGATGTTTTACTTGGCAATGATTGATCCAAGGACTAGTCTATGCAGAATCACAAACTAATCAAAACAAAAACTCAATCTCTTTTTGTTCTTTTTGTAAAATGAAATTCACAACTTTAAATGAACAAGCTTATTGAAATTTTGCAAAGAGGCAACACAAATGTAGGTCGCTCACGAGGGTAGATTTTGCGACTGGTCCGACTCCTAAGAAGACTGACAAAACCAGAGATATCTAAGGCTTTGCGACTTCTAAACCCAAAGTCACTACAGGACCAATATAAAAAACCAAACCCTAAGGCTAAAATCTCAAGGAATTTCACTAAAACTTTCGACACTAATGGAAAAAGTATAGGTGAAGATTTTTGACAGTCAACCAGTGGATCTGGGCAGTAAAGACTAAGAAAAACAAAATTCAAAAGGATAAACTGATAAAAAAGGGAAATTTTCTTAATTTTAACAGGGTACGCAGGCAGCCTGTTTAACCAGGTGCGTGCACGCTCTGTGTACACAGATACAGTGCGTACAAGTACGCACTGTGTCTAACACAGAGGGTGCGTACTACTGTAAAATAAAGAAAACCTAAGTTCTAACTCGACTCTAAGCTAAGCCACCCAAAAACACAGTCAAGCAATCAAAAACAAAAGAAACAAGACTCTTTTCAGATCAAAGTAATACTCAAAGGAAAAATCAATCACATCAATGGATTCCCCAGCGGAGTCGCCAATTTGTCATGCGGAAAGAGTTATTTTTGCTGACAAAACTAACCTCCCTAGGAGTCTAAGACTCTCTAGTGACAAACAAAACAAGTAAGAGCAATCCTTCTCTAAATATACATTATCCTATGAGAAACCAAGTGTTTTTTCGATCTTACCTTAGGTCCAACGCTTGTTGTAGCAGCCTAGCTTCGTTGATCCAGATGAGCTCCTCCTTCACTTTGAAACCTGCATACACTAACAATCAAACGATTACATAACACCTGAATATTCCATAAACAAAGCATATTCAACATATAGACCAAGGAGTATATGAAACAATTCATTAACAACAAATCATTGAGAAGAATGGACTTATTTGTATTAAGGAAACAAAAAAGAAACCATTACAACCTGAGCCTTGGTGTTGTGCAAGTTCCTCCCAGGGTCCAGCAAGAGTTTTCCTCTACTTTGACAAGCTCACCCACTTCCAATATGACAACAATAAAGGATGGTAATCTCTCCTCACAAGTTTACAATGGAAGTCCTAATTCCAGCAGCATCTACCCTTTGGAATGTTCAGCTTTCAACCTCCCCTCCTCTGGCCCAATGCCTGTATTTATAGTGTTCTAGAGGAAGTTATTCAGTTCCAACATCAATGGGATACTCCCTCTTTTGGATGGGGTAGCTCCTCTCTTGATGGGATAAGTTCCTCTATCATAGGGATGCATGAACCATCTGGAGGCGCTCAATATATGTCAAACACTCTTCTAGAAGGCTCTAGAAGTGACCACAAGTAACTTTTTTAAGATGAAACTCGCGCCTTTTGACCTTTACAGGGGTACGCACCCATCCTTTGGCTTACAAAGTGTACAAGTACGCAGGTACAATGAGTTTGGGATGCGTACACGCAGGCAAGGTAGAGAGAACCTGCGTACCCAGAGATAAACATGTTTTTAGTGACTTTCTCTCTTTTTTGAAGCTTGAAATGAAGAGCAGAGGTATTAGGCTTGACAAGGAGGATAATATGACTATCGATGGAGCCATATTAACTGCAGATAGTCATGGTGACAAATTTCAGTGTAACAGGAAAGATAAAGGTTACCAAAGACCTCGATTCCAGGAATTTCATGGTTTCGACACCCCTATTCCCTAAACAGGTGGAATTTGAAGGTCCTCTGCTATCACGTATTCCAGTATTGAAAATGAAGGATTGGGACATTACGGACAAATATATACTATGAAGATTTGGGGGTTACGTAGTTGGAGCCCATGAAGTGGGTCCTTGATGTTGAACAGGTAGGGTTGTTGCACATGCTCCACGTGCCACATTATCATCACTCAAAGATCAACACAACATGTGTGCACCAGCTCCTTGCGTTGGTGCATTATGGGTGTCTATGGATTGGGGAGCCCATCCTAATTACGAACATGTTGATCCATAGGATAAGAAATTTACCTTACAAAGGAGCGAACCCTGCAAAGGAGTTTGGAGGGAAAATTGAGGAAAAAGACTTGGTGGATAAAATGAAGAGAGTATGGCCTTGTTAAAAGGTTGAGTGGGTACTTTATCTGCTCAATTCAAGACCGGGCAGTGCAGTTCACTGCCAAGATTCTTGTGAGAAAAATCATGAGGAAGTGTCGCATGGATGAAGTTCTAGTGTCACTTGCAGCACAATGTGTGAAGGGTGTCCAATATAATTAGGCAAAGTCTCTATGCCAGGATTTCCTCGCAAAATGCTGATAATCCCAAGAGGAAAGCAGGCCACTCCATTATGCATGGCTACTATTGTCTACTATTTTAGCAGCTTGGAGATTTCCAAAGGATAGTCAGTTCCCCCCGCACAAGGAAGATTTACCCAACGTAGGGTTGTTCACCTCACTGTGGTCTACAGAGGATCTGACAAGGATCAAGGAATAAAAAATCTTCTAAATTTTTATGGGGATGGAACTTCACATGGTTACCAAATAGAGGCCAAGGTTGTCCCCAACCTTGTTCATGAAATTGATGGCCTACACAGAGGTCAAGTCCGATTTCCACAGTGTGTCAATCAGGGCATGGAAGGACCCATAGGACACATGGCACTAGTTTCCTTATTTGGCATCTGAGGCTGTTGTGCAAGAGATTGTGGGTTATTGTCTAGCAAAGTAGCGCTAATCCATGAGACTTTATGTGGGACCAATAAAAGGGGTGGAGATCTCTGCTATGCAGAAGCAAAAGGATGTAGCTCAGAAGGCTGCATGAACCTTGGCTGAGCAAAAAAAGAAGTAAACTATTAAGACACCTGCAGAGAAGGAATGAATGGAGAGAAAGCATGCTGCAAAAGAGCAGGCTGAAAAAGAACACCAGGAAACAAATGAAGGTGAAAAGTCTGCTTCACAGCACATAGATGAGCAGGAGTTGTCCACACAAGAAGGGTGCAGTGGTGAGGAGCAGTGCACTCCTTTCATGTTGAAGTGGTGTCGCCAAGAGCAGACTATTGGATAGTGTAAGAAGCATAAGTTTGATAAGTAGACAAACTTTGACCTAATGGTGCTGATAGAATGCGATCTCGATGAGATCGGTGACAAGGTGAGAGACACAACAACTTAGGTGTTGCAGCGGCTTGAGAAACTATTTATGCAAATGCTAGGGAGCATCCAAAAGGATCTGCACGAGCTATAGATCTAGGCTAACAGGATTCAAGTGCGCATCGGGGAAGTGATCATTGAGAGTGAGCCTAATAGAGGGAGGTGGAACAATGGGAGGGATGGAACGAACGATGGACCTGATAATCATACCCTTGCCAGAAGGGTCTCTTTGTGCAAAGTCAAATGAGGATTGCACTATGATCAACACAGTGAAGTACATGGGGCTAAGTTTGCCCATGTTTCCACTCCAGACCCTCCATGCACTGCATCAGGGGATTTCAAAGGAACTGAGGATTAGATAGCAACATGCTCGCACCGTCATTAGTGAGTTTCAAGTCAACAATGAAAAGATGTTCATGGAGAAAACTCAGGCACTGAAGGGAAAGGAGGAGTTGGAGACATAATGTTAGAGCTTGGAGACCACGATTGAGGAGGCCTTTAATTTAGTACTCAGATTAAACATACCAGAGGACAGAGAAGCCTTAAGACAATGTAGGAAATTGGTTGCTGCAGTACATGCATCAAAGGAGGAAGTTGGCAAGGTTACCTTTGATTTCCAGATGAAGATAGTAGAGTTGTAGTCAAATTTGAAGCCAACGAATTGGCGAGAGGTATGGGAGCAACATGTAGGGGCCATCAAGGAGAATATGAACACCTTCGATTCCGTAGTCAATGATTGCACAACGATGTTTTATGCAGGAATGGAATTATGTTAAAACCTACAAGAGGAACCGAACCTGCAGAAGTTGAACACCAATGCCCGAGATACATGACAAAATAAAGATGAGGTCTAAGCAACACTATGCACTTTGGCACTAGTGAAATGCCTCGCGAAGTTATAAGAGCGAAAGCAACTACAAGCACAACTGGAATAATTGTAGAGCTAAGAGGCCTTGGTAAACACCAGATTACAACTATGGCTAGAGGAAGCTTGTCAGCTTACTCTCTAACTTCAGGAAAAGCTAAAGATGCTACAAAAGACACAGAGGACGATGCGCCTAGTAGTGGAGGGCCCGACGACCGAAAAATTGGTCGAAGAAGTACAAAAGGATGTGGCACTAAGCACTACTAAAGTTGTCGTATTAGAGGTTGAGCTCGCTGGTTTGCACAACAATATCGAGGTTCCAACTGAGTGACTCAAGGCTAAGGGGGAATAGGGTCCCTAGGATCAATTTTTGGGGATATTCAACCTAAGTTTTGTATAAGTTTTGTAAAACTATGTAAAGTCTTTGCAAAATGTAGATGCAGAGTGCGCAGGTAGATAGGAGTAAAAGGGGTCTTAAACCATTGTTCTAAGTGGGTTTTAATATTCTCCCATTTTCTGTGGACCATGGTATTGTATTGAGAAAGCTATAAATAGTTAATTCATAGCAAGTCTTAGAGATAACTTAGAATGAATAATTGTGAACTTTGAATGGTTGTTGTTTTCTTGGGCAAGTGCCAAAGCAGGAAGGCTCTACTTCCTGTACTTAGACAAGAAGGGGAAGGCTCCCTCATATGAGTATGTAGGAGGCCTTGGTAAGTCTGTAGCTAAGTGTGCAGACCCCTGTAGCTGAGTGTGTAGGGTAGAAGAGTCTGTAATCTAAACATTGAAAGAATTATTGAGCAATCTGAGTATTTGTATTGATTATGTTTATGCTATGACTTGTCACTTTTAATGTTTTTTCTATGGAATAATGAATGAATGATATGTGAAACCATTTTATCTATCTTATTTATGCATGATTTAAGTAGTTATCTAGCTTCACGAAGATAAGGGTTTTCTTTGCTATGTTTTTTGATGAATTGGTAGACCTGCGGGAAGTCATACTTAGGGTTATTTATTGATGCACAAAAGTAGATAAGCTGACCACTGAAGGTCTTCAAAGGCTAATCATGGACCTTCACAGAGGTCAAGAAGCCTTTTTTCCCTAGTTATAGTAACAAGCCCTACAAGAATACTGATCTATGCGAAGGCAGATCTGAGCTATAGAAACTTAAGAACCACTTATCACATGTCCCTAGATGTAGAAACTTGGTTCTAGGAACCCCCAATACTACATCGGGTGAGAATGCAACCTAGGCTATGTAGGTTGTTGCCGAAAGGGCCAATAGTTATGGTTATTTTGGTTGGCATGAACAACTTTGAACCAGGGTGAGGCCCCCTTAAACCAATAACTACTTAAAAGGGACTTTAGCTTTTGGACTCCTTCGAAACCTTCTAATGGAAAGCTAGCATATTATTTTTGATAAATCAAGTGACAACTTGGTATTTACACTATTTGATCTCATGAATGCTTAATGAAATGGTGTAATGGATATTTCAATTAAATTTAAAAAGCTCTTTGAGAATGTTTTCATGATCGTTGTTAGTCAAGAACTAATTCACGATTGATGATGCATATTTTCCTTTTATTCATGCATCTTTATTGATGTTTTCTTAGAATATTTCTTTAATATTTTTGTCCTTTTTCTCTTAGTTGATGATATGTTATTTATATCTTTTTCTTAAAGAATTTCATTAAAAAAATCTAACGTTTTTCTGTCAAAAGTTTTATTGAGTTTCTTTACTTTTGCTCATCTTCTCCAAAACTATTTTCAAACAAACATGCTGGAAGTTGGGACCATATACCAAATATGACTCCTGTATAAAATGGTTTAAGGTCTAATTGGGATTTTACACCAAGGATATCCCCTTAACGTTCATGGTACATTTTTGGCCCATAAACAAATGCCTATCGCATTAGCCCTAACCTAAATAATAGATTGTTTTGTTTCCCAAATGGCTTAATCAATGTTTGTTAGATTAATATTGATTTTATGTGATCAACTTGGGGTCATGAACCAAGAATTTACTTTAGTGTTGTGTATGTCTGAGTAAGTAGTGTGTTTCAACTGGAAAAGGAAAAAGGTCAATTGAAATGAAATTAAAGGATATAAGTAATTAACTAATAACAAAACTATATTTAAAATCATGTAAATAAATAGTAACAAGCATTCACCATTAATCAATTAAGTAACTATCCCATGAGGATTTCATGTAAGAAAAAATAAGGTGATAAAGAGGGGGAAAAGTAGGTTGAAATGGGTAAGGTAAAAAACCAATAAACTATATGATATCTAAGTTATTAACCTATAACAATATTTTTGCAAATGTAAGAACAAATAAATAATGGTTATGCGTTGTTAATGGACCTCTAAAATACCTATCACCAAAGGAATATCCAAATAATAAAGAAAGGGGAGACCAATACTAATACAAAGGATATGTTCTTGGCTCACAAAATCTAAGGAAGAAGAATGTGCATAGACATAGAAAATGAAATGATAGAGTTTCTACCATCAAACAACATCAAACTCCCAATTTCGCCCCAAAAATTATACTTCATGAAAAAGTAATAGAATCCCTCTTAGGTGTTTTCTTTAACTCTTGAGATTTCAAATTCGAAAAAATATAGGTTTGTAGAGAAACTATTGATAACAAGGAGACCTAAACTCTACAATAGACAGTGAATAGGAAAAAATAGAGAAAATTTGAGAAGTTTGGAAAGTTTGACCAATGCATAATACTGAAATGAAAGTGCAATAACAAATGCAAGAATACATCCAAAACACACGTTAAGAAATGTTGGTATATGCCTATAACCTGTGTTGACCAATGTATAAAAAGGCCAAAAAAGTGTGAGGGATGCCTGAGACTACAATTTTTCAAGGTCTACTCTAGATCGATCATTTGTTCCTATTTCGAGGCATGTGACCTACAACTCGTATAACAAAGGAAAAAAACATAAATTGTTCCAAAAAAAATCTAAATATGGAAATAATCTAAATGAGAAAGTGGGTGAAAGCTCATAGAACAGAAACTAGACTCGAAAATGTTTAAATCCCTGCTTGAGTCATCATTTTATTGGTGTCTTCCTACAACAAGGGTTAGAAAAAATATCTAAGCTATGAGTTTCAAACAACTAAACAAGGAAATGTGAAGATTTATTGATTGTACCCTATATCTTTAATTACTTTTTCATAAGCATGTGGATATTACCAAAATTATAATAAAAAGTACCATATAACTAGATAAAAAATGCAACACATAAAAAAATAATGATACTCCAAAATACTAAAATATGGATGAGCTTCATTAAGAAAAGATGTCATATATGAGAATATCCTATTGAACATTATTTTTGAATACCTTCATTGTAGGGTTCATTAGCAATTCTCTTTGCAAATAATGGTATCCCTCTCTCCAAAGGAAAAGAAAAACAAAAAAAAAAAATGGAAAAAATAAAAAATGGTTTGAGTTTATTTGTGGAGAAAACTAAAATCTCTTATAATCATAATGAGGATGATGAAAATGGTTCATGGTGAAATAAGGAGAAGAACCTCTCCTATTTATATTAAAATTCTAGCTAGGTTTGATGAGGTTAAATATTAAAATATATTTGTTGGGCCAAATTAAGATTTGGCTAATTTCGTACATTATTATTATTGGTGAGAGGAGAAGGTCGAAAGTAATGATTTATCAAGTTAACTAATGAAATCAATTCATAAAGAAATTATTTATTGTATCATTTCCATTGGTCTAGATAATATTGTTAGAAATAAGTAATAAATATATGATTTATTAGATTATTTCCATTTGACTAAATAAAATTCATAGAAATACTTAATAAGTAAATCATTTATTAAATTATTTATATGGAAATGAATAAAATGAGAAAATAACTATGTTTTCTTATATAAATGTATAAAATGAGGAGAATAACCTAAGTTAATGAATTTATTGATTATTTCAATGTAAATGAGTGAAGTAATGGAAATAACTTAGGAAAAATTCTTCCTTAAGCTATTACCTTACGTGTAGGTGGTTTTTAATGTGTAAAACTCATACTTGCATGGTGTATTTTGATCCACCTAATGATTTTGGCTAGGTGATCACCTTCTTTGTGATAGAAACTATTGTAGATGACTCCAAATGTGTCTTTGGGGTTCATTATGTGGAATATTTGGATCATATTGTATCTCATGAAACTTTCAAAGTGGAGCTTATCAAAATTGAACAATGATGGTGTTCGAAGTGTGAGAAATATTGAGAGAGGGGGTGAATTAATGTTATTCATACTTCCAACAAGTGGTATAATAGAAGGGGTCTTGGTTGTAACTTAATCATTGGAGTGTAGATGTCGCAAGTGTTGGTAATTTTTTTTTTTTCCAGAATGAACCCTCGAGGAGTATCTATCCTCACTGCTCCAAATTTCAAGGCCTGGCATGAAATCATTAAATATCAATTATTAGCTTGTGGATATAAAATTTGTAGCTTGGTATGTTAAGGATGTGGTAGGGGAGCTCTTTCACATAGGGTGATGCAACATAATTACCAAGCGAGATGCATTATTTATGAGAATATCCATAATGCAGATCTGCAGAAATTAACATATGTGAAATCTTCCAAGGATATTTGGGAGAGGCTACAAGTGTTTCTGGGAGGTGATAGAAAAAATAATGGAGAGAAAAGGGTCAAAAAGAAAAGTAAGAAGAAGAAAAAGAGGAAGAGCCCTCAGAAGCAACAATTTCAAGCATAAGAGTCTCACCCCCTAGTGCAAATGGTTGAACAAATTATGAGAAGAGATCAAAAAAGGAAGAACCAAGTGTGCTCCGATGCAAAAAATATGAAGGTATAAATTTAAATGGATTATTTTTGAGTTATGAGTTGTAAAAATATGTTTTTAGTCTTGCTGAGTTAGACACTCAAGTTGATGAATGTGATAAATTGATACTTCTTCAAGTTGAATATGACTCAACTATGGATGTGATAGAGAAATTATCCATTGAAGTTAGTAGATTGATAGTTACATGTAGGGAGAATGGTAACTTAATGCAAAGAGAAGAGGTTCCTAGCCTGAAGATCCAACTTCAACAAGACAAAAGGATTGACGATGTTATGGTTAGTTAGTGAAAAGAGGAGGAGGGCAGAGTTGAAAAACTTGGAGGTGAATTTGTCGGGTTGAGAAAGAACCTTGAACAAAAGGATAACGAGTTGAAGCAAGAAATGAGTACGAAGGTTGTTTGCTTGGGGGGGACTGGATCCAGGCTTGCGGTAAGCTACACTAACCAACAAAAACCTACAGTACCGGCCCTTTCGGTCACATCTCGGGTAGCTGAGGCTGTAGTCTCATTCGAGGCAGTGTTGGGGGATGCTAGAACCAGGCTTTTGCATCCAAAGGATATGTGATGTGGCTTAAGGCTCTTTCTGTAGTTTTAGTTGAGATATGACATTCATGACCCTTTATTCATTAGACTTAGATGACTTCTAGTTGAAGAAAGTTATAAGCTTCATGTAACTATCTAATCAGGCATAAAACAACATCTAACAGTTGATCCAGATCTTCGTGGAGAAATTAAGATAAAATATAGGCAAATATAATTCAGTTATGCGTAAATACAGAAAATACACAATGCATAAAAATAGACATGAATTTGCTTCAAATATCTTTCTATTACTTCAAATATTCTTTTACAACCTTTCCAGACCCTGTGCACACAGCTGTAGGGCTCTGCACACTCAACTGCAGACTTACCAAGGTCTTCACGCACTTAGCTGTAGAAACCTTCGCCTCTACCCAAAACACATAAATATGTACAGTCACATGCCCAAAATCATACCATAACGAGTGATTGATTCATTGCCTCAGACTTGGTAAGACATCCCTTTATATATCCTTCTCTATTACAATATCACGGTTCACAAACCATGTCGGATCTTAAAAAAATATTAAAATTCTTAAAACCTCTTGACTCCTATGTGACCTGCGCTATTCACACTCGGCTCCTCAAAATGTAGAGACTTACAATATTATAACAGAATTTGACTCAGAGGACCCCATCCCAATAGGCCCCCTACAAAATTATGTGACTTGTCCTCGAGTCACTCTACTGATATGTTATGGATATTTTCTTTCGGTTGTTGAAAAAAGAATCCACTAGTTAAAGTGCCTCTGTGCATTGAACAACTACAAAATAGAAGCAACTAGCCATAAAGGAAAAGCAGAAAAAGCTAGTGCTGGTGAGAATGTCACCAAGGAAGAATCTAGGGGTGTGCCAAAAGGAGAAAAAAGACAAAAAACCAAAGAAAGTGGTTGATTTGGAGGAGGACGATTACCAAGGCATAGAGGAATTGGATGCCGAAGAAGCCAAGCCTATCTCACAGCTCCCTAAGTATATACCTCCACAGAAGGGAAAGACCATGGTTACCAAAGACCTTGAGTTTGGGAATTTCATGGTGTTGACGCCCCTCTTGCCTAGATAGATGGAATTTGAAGCTCCTCTGCTATCGCACATTCTAGTATTGAAAATGGAAGGTTGGGAGTGGACCATGAGAGGTTCCTACATTTAGCAATCCATAAATATATGACCAAGATATACTATGAAGAGTCGAGAGTTACACAGTTGGATCCCATGAAGCGGGTTCACTGTGTTGAATAGGAGGGGATGCTGCACATGCTTTCTGTGCCACATTATCATTGCTCAACTATCAAAACATTGTGTGTACGCCAGCTCCTTGCGTTGGTGCATGATGGGCATCTATGGCTTGGGGAGCCCATCTCGATTACCGACCTGTTGATCCATAGGATAACAAGGTTACCTTACAAAGCAGCGGACCCTGCCAAGGAATTTGGAGGGAAAGCCGAGGAAAAGGATTTGGCAGATAAAATGAAGAAAAAGTATGTCCTTGTTAAAAATTCGAGGAGGTACTCTATCCTCTCAATTGAAGGCTAGGTAGTGTATTTCGGTACCCATATTTTTTCCAGAAAAACATGAGGAAGTGTCGTGCAGACAAAGCTCTAGTGTCAGTTGTAGCATAGTGCATGAAGGGTGTCCAATACAAGTGGAAAAACTATCTATGCCAAGAGTTCCTCGGAAAATGCTGAGAAGCCCAAGAAAAAAGCAAGCCACTATATTCTGCGTGGCTACTATTGTTTATTGTTTTAGTAGCTTGGAGATTGTCAGAGGATAGCTAGTTCCCCCTGTACAAGGAAGATTTCCCCGAGGCAGTGTAGTTTGCCTCATTGTGGTCTACAAAGGATCCGACAAGGATGAAGGAATCAAAAATCTTCTAGATTTTTATGGGGATGGACCTTAACATGGTTATTTGTTTGAGGCCAAGGTTATCCCCAACCCTTTTTGTGTAATTGAAAACCTACGCAGAGGTCAAGGCCAATTTCCAAAGTGTGTCAATCAAGGCATGGAAGGACCCACAACACACATGGCACCAGTTGCTTGATTTGGTATCTAAGGCAGATGTGAAAGAGATTGTGGGCTATTGGCCAATAGAGTAACATGAATCCACAGGACTTGATGTGGGAACAAGCAAGGGGACGAAGTGCTATTCTACGCAGAAGTGAAAGGATGCAACTCAGAAGGCCGTGTGCACCTTGGCTAAGCAGAAGAAGAAGGAAGCTACAAATATGTTTCATAGCACATATATGAGTAGGAGTTGTCCTCACACGAAGGAGGTGGTGGTGAGGAGCAGTGCACTCCATTCACCTTGAAGTGGCATGGGCAAGAGTTGACTATTGGACATCAGAAGAAGTATAAGTTTGATAACAAGACAAACCTCGACCTAATGGTGTTGACAGAAGGTGATCTCGATGAGATTGGTGACAAGGTCAGAGACATGATGACTTAGGTGTTGCAGCAGTTTGAGAAACAGTACATGTAGATTCTAGGAAGCATCCAAAAGGATCTATGCGAGATGCATATCCAGGATAACAGGATTCAAGCGGGCATCGGGCAAGCAAGCGAGGTGTAAGTGAGCTTGACATAGGGAAGTGGGATAGTAGCAGAGTTGGAATGGACCCTGGAGTTCATAATCATACCCTTGCCAGAAGGGCCTGTTCGTGCAAAGTCAGATGAGGATTGCACTGTGATTAGCGCAGTGAAGGACAAGGGGCTGAATTTTCCCATGCTGCCACTCCAAACACTCCATGCACTGCATCATGGGATTTCAGAGGAACTGAGTATCAGAGAGCAGCGTGTCGTCACTATTATCAGTGAGTTTAAAGTCAACAATGAACATATGTTCACGAAGAAAAATTAGCATTGAAGGAAAAAAAGGAGTTTCAGACACAATGTGAGAGCCTGGAGACCATGATTGAGTAGGAATTCAAGTCAGTACCTAGATTAAGCATACCAAAGTACGTAGAAGCCTTAACAAAAGTCAGGAAGTTGGCTACTATAGTACGTGCATCAAAGGAAGAAGTCGTCGGGGTTACCTTTTATTTCTAGATGAAGATAACAGAGCTGCAGTTGAAGTTGTAGCCAATGACTCTGCCAGAGGTACGGGAGGAACATGCAACAACCATCAAGGAGAATATGAAAACCTTGGATGTCATAGTCAATGATTGCACAACAATGTTCGATGAAGAAATGGAATTATTGACAAACCTAGAGGAGGACCCAAACCCGCAGAAGTTGAACATTGATGTCCAAGAGACGTGGCAGAAGTATGATGAGGTTTGAGCAACTGCGCACACTCTGGTGCCAGTGCAAGACCTCGCGAAGTTACAAGAGGGAAAGCAGCTGCAAGCACAAGTGGAAGTATTGCAGAGGAAAGAGGCCCTACTAAAGACAAGATTACAATTGTGGCTACAGTAAGCTTGTCAACTTACTTTGTCACTTGAGGAAAAGCTAATCGTGCTACAACAGACACAGAGGACAATGTTCCGAGCAGTGGACGGTCTAATGACAAAAAAATTGGTCTAATATGTACAACAGGTTGCGGCACAGAGCATTGCTAAAGTTGTCATGTTGCACTCGGTGGTGTGTGCAGGAAGATCGAGGTGCCTACTGAGTGACTCAAGGGCGAGTCACAATCTTTGTGTTGGGGACTTATTGGGATAGGGTCCCTAGGGTCAGTTTTTGGGGATAGTTAACCTAAGTTTTGTGTAAGTTTTGTAAAAATATGTAGTGTCTTTGTGAAATGTGGATGTGGAGTGCGCAAGTAAATAGGAGTCAAAGGGGTCTCAACCCCTTATTTTGAGTCTATTTTAAGGTTCTCCCATGGTCAATGGACCATGGTATTTTATTGATAAAGCTATAAATAGTTAAGTCATAGAAAGTCTTAGAGATAACTTAGAATGAAGAATTGTGAACTTTGAATGGTTGTTGTTGTTTTGGGAAAGTGCTAAGGCAGGAAGGCTCTGCTTCCTGTACTTAGGCGAGAACGGGAAGGCTCCTTCATATGAGTGTGTAGGAGGCCTTGATAAGTTTGTAGATGATTCTGTGGACCCCTAGAACTTAGTACTCAGGTAGAAGAGTCTGTAATCTGAACTTTGAAGATCAATAAAGACTGATGTTGAAAGAATTATTGAGAAATCTAAGTATTTATATTGATTTTGTTTATGCTATGACTTGTCACTTTTAATGTGTTTTCTATGGAATAATGAATGAATTATATGTGAAACCATTGTATCTATCTTATTTATCCATGATTTAAGTAGTTATCTAGCCTCACGAATATGAGTGTTTTCTCTTCTATCTTTTCTAATGAATGGGGTAGATCTATGGGAAGTCATATCTAGGGTTATTTATTGATGCACGAAAGTATATAAACCATCTATTTAAGGTCTGTAAACATTGATCACAAACCTTTACGGATGTCTAGAACCCATTTTTCCTTAGTTACAGTAACAAGCCCTAGAAGGGTATCGATTTGCTTAAAGGAAAATCTGAGCTATAGAAACTTAAGAACCACTTATCGCATGTCCCTAGATGTAGAAATTTGGTTCTAGCTTCCCCCAATATTGCTTCGGGCAAGATTGCAACCTGTCCTATGCAGGTTGTTGTCGAAAGGGCCAATAATTAGGGTTTTGTTGGTTGGTGCGAACAACTCTCAACCAGGTTCAGACCCCCTTAAGCCAACATCTAATTAGAAGGGACTTTAGTTTTTGGACTCCTTCGACACCTTCTAAAGGAAAGCTAGCATATTATTTTTGATAGGTTAAGTGACAACTTGGTATTTACACTATTGGATGTCATGAATGCTTAGTGCAATGGTGTAATGGATATTTCAATGAAATCTTAAAATTCTCTTTGAGAAAGTTTTCATGATCTTTATTAGTTGATAAATAATACGTGATTGATGATGCATATTTTCCTTTTATTCATGCATCTTCATTGATGTTTTCTTAGAATATTTCTTTAATATTCCTATCCTTTTTCTCTTAGTTGATGATATGCTCTTTATATTTTGTTCTTAAAGAATTTCATTAAAAAATTCTAACTTGTTTTCTGTCAAAAGTTCTATTGATCTTCTTTACTTTTGCTCATATTTTCTAAAACTATTTTCAAACAAACATGGTGGAAGTTCGGCCCATATACCAGATATGACTCCTATCTAAAATGGTTTAAGGTCTAATTGGGATTTTACACTAAGGAGATCCCCTTAACGCTCATGGTACATTTTGGCCCATGAACAGATGCCTATCCCATTAGCCCTAACCTAAATAATAGATTGTTTTGTTTCCCAAATGGCTTAATCAATGTTTTTAGATTAAGATTGATTTTATGTGATCAACTTGGGGTCATTATTAGGTGCAGGAATTACACTTAAGAAAGCTCCTTCAACACTTAATTTTCAACCCGGGAGTTTCGTAAACTTATAGATGGACCACAAGTAATTCCAGAAGTGGTATGAACTTTTCCTATTTCTATTCCTACTTCTCAACTGAAACTTTGCAAAATTAAATAGAAAAATATCAAACGAAATTAACACCAAATTAATTCTAGTGTTGGAATGTAAAAGAATGCATTTGTGAAGAAATCAAATAAAGGAACTTCACATTGTTGTAAACAATCTTAATTGTTGAAGTCAAACTCTATGTTTATCCTCGGTATAGGTGATAGCAGTTTAATAAGTGGGCCATTGAAAAGATCTGCCTTCTAAATTATTTGCCTTCTCACACTAAGTGGTTGTTCCTGTACTCTTTTAATTTGCTTTCACTAGTGCAAGTACAGAACTTATGTGACAAGTATAATTTACACTTATACTGAAGACTTATATTTTCGTGTAGGGGCTCTAAGCCTCAAGGCTTGGAGCACTCCGTTCCCGTAACAAAACACTAGTCCTTGTATGAGAACAGAGCTTCCTATATGAAATATTCCAATTTGCTTTTAGGAAAATAAAAGAGCATGTTAACTATAAAAAGAATTGCAAGTGCGGGTAGAATCTAAAATAATCTTGCACACAAAGAGAATCATTTAATCGAATGAATCTCAAAAATAGAAATAAACTCTTAAGATAAAAGCAACCTTTGAAAGTAAAGAAAACTTTCTTCAGACAAAAGGGGTTTTGCATGTAAACAAATATAACTTGGAATGGTTCTGCAATATTCCACATTACTTCTAGTCTTTTCATTAATTCATGAAGTGCAAATACAAATCGATATATGAAACAACATCCTTTTCTATTTCTTGAAGTTATCCTTAATCTTTAATAATTTGACTTTTAGTATTAGAGATGCCTTCTTCAGGTGACAAATAGTTGCTTCACAGAAATGGATTAAATCATGTAAAAGGAAAAGAATGAAACATTTGTGGTAAATGAACTAGTGAACCAAGGTGCAAGACCTTGCATGCACTAGTGTAGGAAGGATCTCATCTGCATGATCCAAGCGAAAGAAAACCAGCAAAAAAATTATATGGAGCAATTTAATTTAACTTTCACATAATGGATCCGTTCACACTTGATTGTTTTAATGAAATAAATCAAAATTCATAGGCAAGCATGAAAGCAATATTGAAACCATGCTTCTGTAAATAAATAAAGTTAACACACTTTTAAGATAACAAGCAAGAGGGTAAACGAGGTGGGTTGGCTCATCCCTAGCCAACCATCTTGTTTCCCATTTTAGGAAATGAAAACCTTTAGCATGTTATCAACACATCGATGAAGAATTATAACATAGAATGAGAAAATCATGGCACAGTTCCTTGTATTAATTCCGATCAGAAAATATACATTTCACCTCGAGTCCATCCCATTGTGTCAAGAAAAAGGTATGTTTTCTCCTTGGTAATCGCTTTATTTAGCACTCATCCTCACATGATTATCTCTATTTATGAATAAAAGTATAGGAAACAATAGCTAAAGTCATGTAAAAGTAATCAATAACAAATTAGACGAGTCTAAGCAGGAAAAAATGACTTTTACTATCTTTATTTGTAGAAGTCACGAATTGAAGGATGGTTGCCCAATCGACAGAACGATAACATCTCATAATGAAAAGTGACAACGTCAGAGGCAAGGCAGGACAACAGAAGACCGGGCAAACCAATGGCTATTTTATGATAGAATCAGATCAAGTATAGCGAAATCCTCAGGATCCCCTGATCTTGAGGATCCATTTTTATGTATTTAATTTCTTTCTAAATGTAATATATAAGGCCGAAAGGAAAACTACACAAAGTTCAGAATTATAGAGTTTGTAATTATTCTTTCTAACATATAATACTATTATTTTGGATGTTATAACTTGGTTACTTATATTAATGAAGGAAGCTTGCATTTAATTCATACTTATATTCTGAGTATCTCTTAGTGGAGACTTCTGGTGACTTTGGGCCTAGTCAAGAGAAGATCTACTGCTTCACCTGTGTCATAATCATTTATATTTCATTCTTGATTGCTTGTTAATATTAACTTAATATTACTTTTGATTATTGTAAGGATTGTCGATTCAGTTGCCTTTGTTGTTCATTTGAGATTTCAATTGTTCCATGTGTTATATACGAGTAAGACTTTTGATTGAATTGGTTGTGATAGTTTCAACTAGGATCGTTTTTCATTTCAAGTAATGTTATCATAGATTTCAAAGATAGAATTAATCACTTTATGCTTCTACAACCATTTTCTATTTAGATAACGTTTGATATTTCTGTATAGTTGTTGTTCAATTTAGAATTGTTGTTCAATTTAGAATTGTTGTTCAATTTAGAATTGATATTCAATTCAAAATTGTTTTTCAATTTAGATTTGTTCTTCAATCCGGAATTGTTGTTCAAGTCGAAATGATTGTTCAATTTAGATTTGTTGTTCAATTTGGAATTACTTCTTAATTAGGATTTGTTGTTTGTTTAAGATTTGTTGTTCAATTACATTGTTGTTAATTGTTACAGTTCTCTTTCATGAGTGACCTAGATAGCTTCAATTCTAGTTCAAACTTCCAAGTGTGATTCTTCATAAGTTGTATTAAGATATATTTTCTTCCATGATAGGTTAAGTAGGATTGCAAAGTGTGTTATGAATTTCTTTCATAATTACTTCTTTAAGAAATGATTGGATTGAGTTTGAAGAAGATAGTCATTAGAAATTGCAATGATTTGTTATTAGTTAACCTCTGAATTCATTACATACATAGTTCTTACACTCTTGAAATAAAAAGATTTACCTCGGTGTTGGCTACGTGGGGCCTGACCTAGTTTCATAAGTGATTTAGCCAAGAAAATCCCGGTACTACTGGCCCTTTCAAGAACAGTCTACATAGCACAGAATGAGGTCTCACCCGAAGTAGTATGGGAGGGTGCTGGAACCAGGTTTCCACACCCTGGGGATGTTTGATATGGGGTGATCAGTACGCGATTCAACCTCCACACTTACTAGGTTACCTGCACCAGCGAGCTCCTTGCGTCCTATGGTACTGCCTTCGCGCGGCTCTAGTTGTAGTGTGACTAGTGTTAATTACCCAAGTCTTCCTTAATTAGGTTTTGTTCATTAATTACTTAGAAGGTTTCCATACACAAGCATTCATACAAGTGTGCACATATACATAAATAGATACCATTAACGCATAACATCAGAATCTAGATCTACGAAATAGATGTAGAATATGCCGAATCAACTTAGCTTTATTAATAATCCTTTTCGAGTTTAGTTCAATATAGACCCGACTCTGCCCTGTGCACTCAGCTGTAGTGGTCTGCACACTCAGCTGCGGACTCTACTAGGACTCTGCACACTCAACTGCAGAGCCTCTTCCTACTACTATGACCCAATACACTTCAGATCCACTTTTATCCTCTAACCATGCCTTGGCATCTATCTATTACTTGCCTCCCCAAACTACTATCTTTACACTTAGAGCCTCACTCTATTTATACAATTCCATGGTTCGCGGACCATGGGTAGGCCAACACAACTTTACATTAAATTACATTATTTTAGGGTGGACAACCCTATGACTCATCCTAGACTCTTGCGCTCCACACCCACACTACACGGGGTCTTTACATTAAATTGACCAAAACTCGAGCTTTAAGCCCCAAAAACATGCTATGGCGGGATCCTCTGCCTAACAGGCCACCAACACAATCATCATGTCTCGTCCTAAGTCATTGTGCAGTGATCTTGGCACGAAGCCCTTCCAACTGTGTTTGGGTTGTGCGAAGGTCTGCAACGCACTACTCTGTCATTTGTTATATCTGTTCTACTCGCTTGACTAAATGCTCGTTGTCAGAGGAAAATATTTGTCGTAAATCTTGCATCAATTTCATTTGCATGAGCTTTCCTTCAATGTCTGTAGTGATGAAGAAGGCTGCTCACTCCTCATTTTCTTAACTTGGACATCTTGTCATGAACAGTGGCACCAATGGTCACCTCCCAGCCTACCCACGCAGCAGTGCAGCTCCTCTGCGTCGGTGCGACCCCTGGGACATACTGACCCTACACACAACCTCCTTGTCACATATCTCCCATACAAACTCTTTTATAGTCCCGCGCTCTCTTTCAACTCCTTGTAGCATTGAGACTATGCTCCCTATGGATAGTCAGGTGGTCACACCACCTGTATGAGGCTTCAAGTCATTTTCCAGCCTAGTCTGCAGCCACTCCTCAATTTCCCTTACGACAGTTAGTGCTGCATGTTCTTCGTTATGGGATACATTCCCCTGATTACTTTGTCTAATAAGGTGTGGTCGCAACCATGGTAGCAGAGCCACAAATTCTTAGTGGAAATCTTCTAATGTAGTAGTATGGCCGCTGATATCTTGTCCTATCATTCTTAGTTTATCTTATACAATTTTGGTTTCCAGTTTGTTGATTTCTTCATCCATTAACCTGCTTTTCTTCCTCAGTCGTACTCGATCTTCTTCAAGTTCACAAAGTTTAATATTCCCTCACTAAATGACTTCCTGTAACCGCATAATTCCTTCATATGGTTCCTCATGTATTGGCCCAACTGTAGGAGTTGTTGCATTAGGATTCCTATCTGCTCTTATGGTCTCGTCTTTGCTCTTCAACATTGGAATCATTTCCGCACTCAGGTCTTTGCACATGGCCTTATAGTCCTATCCAACTGCTAGTATGCACAGGTCCCAATCAGTTGGTCTCACCTGGTGGACCCTGTTCAGGATTCCACATACCTTCTCGAATGCTTCCATGTCAAACATTTGTAGTGCGCATCGCTTTTCCTATTTCTGTGTTCTGTTTGGATTTTTGATCCCTAGTTTGGGGTATGTTCATGTGGACTACACAGCACACGTCTATACCCATTGACCTAAGTGAGCATGCAAGCTGCTCTGTCCTGGCTGCCCGACTCTTGTTTGAAGCTGGCATCTTCTAAACTGTAGGCACATCATCCTTATACATCTACACCAGTCCTCAAACTTTCCTTGACATGTACTCGACCATCGTGTGGGTGTTGTGTGCAGTGCCCATTTCAGCGCATTGAACCGTTGTTGTTCTGGTACTATGCTTTCAAATTTGTCCAAGAATTCATCCATCGTTGTCACTCCATCATATGTTGGTAGTTCCCTTGCCTTTGTTTTCATGCAACACAGTGATCTAAACATCATGCTGCAATTCAGAATTGTCACTTCGTGCAACCGATTCTGCCATTGTTCTATTTCCTCGTCTGAATCTGAAGTGTAGGAGCTTTCATGCTCCACGCAATTCTCCCATCTGTGGTCAGATTCACCCGATCCTGGTCACGCACCATTATCTGGTAAATACAATCCATCTCATCATCGCTTTCATCATCATGCACTCATTCAGTGTAGTGCACTCCTTCGGCTGGGTCTAGCGGGACTACTATGCGTAGTGATTTCTTTTCAAATATCATTTTCCACTTCTTTAGGTTCATGACTCCATTCATATCAGTGGCCCTGTCTATTCCTAATAGGGTAGGATAGCGATTGTTTTCATCGACAATATCTATCACTTCAGAGTCTGTCTACGTGCTTGCACCTTCAATATCAATAATTACCCCTTGTAACCTCCCCATGGGAAAAATCTTCTATTGGTTCGCCATTCATAATTGAATAGGGGACCACTGTAATGCAAGCCTGCCCATGCATTCCAAAGTTTGCTTCGGTAACACATTCACGTTTGATCCCAGATCTAGGATGACCTAATCCATTTCGTACTCACCAATCTATGCCTTCAATCTCATTTCCCTCCCGGTGCACAATGCATGCTTTCCCAGTTTCCAGACTACACGTGGTTCTCTTGACCCTGTGCACCTAGTGATCAGCTCTTATAGCCCCTTCACTGCCTTGTTGTCACGCAGTAGTTTCATGCATGTCTCTAGAGAAGTAGTGAGCATGGAAGGATCCATTTCTGGCTCTGGTTGATCCTTAATACCTGAAGTGGAGGCCTCCATGAAGCTCTTCTTAGCTTCCATAAATGTCTCCTTTGCACATTCTAAGTCAAGCTTAGGTTCCTTTGTAGGTTGTGAACCCATGTATCTTCCTTAGGTTTCTTCCCCTTATCTTCCGCTATAGTCACACTGCTTCTGAGCACCATTTTCACATTTGGGTCTTATTCGCGCAGTTCAAACCTCATCATTTGGATATTTTGAGTCAAAGGAGGCTGGAGTATCCCTTTCTCACACATTTGTGTGATGAATGTAGGACAATCTATCATTTCATGATCAAATTAAGCACAGTACGAATAGGATATCCTCGTCAGGTTGGTGAAATCACGGGCATAGTGCCTTGGTCCTCTGCAATTGTAACAAATTAACTATCCACGACCCCTTCCTAGTCCCATTCCTCCTCATCCTCAACCTCTCCCTTGAAGTCCAGAACGTGCCATCCCTACAACTAGGTCGAGGGCTCGTGTTTCTATCTGCATGCTATAGGCTGGGATCTAATCCATCATTAGCTCGTAGCGATGACAAGTGCACTCATCGTGGCCTACTGACCTACAAAATTTACAAAGGAACTACTGGGGAGTCTGTGTATACTTCTGCAACAAATGACAATTTTCCATCGTGTGTATTCCTCCTATCTGATAGATCACGCACCATAACACGAGTGTCACACTTGGCCCTGCTTGTGCCTCTGGTCTCAACGACATTGGTCCCCCTCCTGCCAAGTAGTTCATGAATATTGGACAATGATCCTTATCATTGCCCTAGCCTTTGCATTTTATGCACCATACTTCCTCGCGCACCTCTAGCCACGGTGCCCTATCCTACTTCAGACTTTGCATCTCCAAGCATAGATTTTATAGTTGCTCGTGGATTTGTTGAACTCCCAACCCAGGGTTTTTTATTGGGGTCTCATGAAACCTCATCACCATTTCCAACGCTTCGGCCTAGGTGGAAAGTTTTTTTTGTGGCAGTGCCATACTCAAGTGCAGTGTTGGGGATGCCACAAACCATGTGTGATGCGGGGCATCTGTTAGTGTCATATTGGCCTCACGGATCGTACTCTTTAGCCATTGATCTAGACCCCAAGGGGTCTTTCCTGGAAGCATCACGATCTCTTTAAACCAAATGATTGATTATGTCTTTGATTTCGACTAGCTAAATTCTCTGTTGAACGCATTCTGGATCTTTGTTATCCCTGTGTTTGGGTGGTCATTAGCGTGCTTGATATACCATGTCAATGCACGATCCTGCAGCGTGCTCACCAACATAGCCTTCTTAATGTTGTCATTCGTGACCCCTTGCGCTTCCCATATTGCTCTCACCATGAACCAAAACTGGTCCAGATCTTCCCTCCCTACATCTCTAAATACGAGTAGTTTGATCATGCTCGCCATGCTAAACTATGGGGGTGCTAGAGGTGGAGTGGGTGGAGATGGAGGTGAGGGAGGTGAAGTGGCTGGTAACGTGGGTGGAGGTGGTAACTACGAAATACGCTCCATTATCAAACTGACCACACTTCTCAGAGAGACCCGAGCGAGCTCTTCCTCACTCTCTCTCAAAGGTGAAATTAAGGGACTATTTTCTAATTCCCTACTACCTTTGTAGATCCTTTCACTCTGCATCATCCCAAACATTAATGTATTTGCATAACCGCTTTTCACATAACAACATATTAATCGAGGTATTAAAATATTTAATATACTTACCTCACGGTCCCTTGACAAAATGTCGTTTTTCTTCGTTGTAGCTCATGCTCGTGTCTACCACAAACTCAGTGATAAATCCCCCTATTATCTGGTCGAGCCAATGGTCCACAGCTCACATGATCTTACCTTCTGATGCTTCTAGTCTGTGCACTAATTTCAGAGTTCACACTATCAGTTTGTCAAGCCTACACCTTCCCTGGCTGTTGGCTAACCTCACAATCCACTCATATAGTTCAAAAGGAAAGGATGTCAAGGAAATCTCATGGATTTATGTATAAACGTAGTAATCCAGCCATTTTTTCTCAGATACTTGTGGAGTTATGTTTTCCTCTATTGCAAACTCATGAATCTTATGGTCCAACCAGTCTTCGATTTCCTTCTTTGTTGGGTTCCAGTGGCACGACACCAGACATACCTTAAGCAGATCCCAGTCCCAACAACAAAACCATTTGTTGGCTACGTGGGGCCTATTGAGTGATGAAATGGGTATGTAGTTACTATTAATCTCATCATCATTTTATTTTATTCTTATCTTTTTTATATCCTAATGCAGTAATATATTGAATATTTATGGTAAGAAATGAAGGAATTATCTGCAATTACGATTTAGCTAATTATTACCCTTCTTTATGTAGGAAAACAACAAAAGGGACAATTGTTGTTCCCTAACGAAGGAACAACAAATATCAACATGCAAAGAAAGGAACGCAACAATTGCGGACAATGCTAAAGATGAATTAGGGGGATTAGCGCGAGAAAGGAAAGGATGTCTGAAGTCTGAAATCGGTTGTGAATCCCTCAGGATCGAGAGATCCTGAGGGATCGCATTCACCATTTATATTTTACCCTTTCTGATTATAAAAGGAGATGATTGTAAGAGGAAAGGGGAAGCTCTATTATTATTGAATTTGTAATTTTAATTACAGACTCTCACTATTGAGAGAACATGGTTATACTGTAATGCTACTTACATTCGATGATTAATACATAAGTGAAGTTGTTGTTCCCTTGTGTTAACTAAAGTAAATTAGTAGTGTTCATTGGTGGCTAAGGTCCTGGCCTCTAATGGATTCAACTGCTTTCTTTGTGTCATACATTTCTAATTCTTGCAAGTGTGATGGTTTGATAGTATTCTTGCTTTCTGTGATTTTATCTCCTTCATTGTTTATTGTTTTCTGGTGTTGACAAAATATCTTTGCTTTATACAACTTACAATGTTGTCGTTGATTTAGTTCACTTTCATTTCAGATTGAGTTATGTAGATAAATATTCAACTCGATTTAATCAACTGTAAAGAGTTTAAATATCATTGTTGGACTCTCAGATTGATATCATTGATGTTTAGATTATTTACTAAAGATTGGGTTTGATTTAGATTAAATTAGTTAAGAAGAGATGGGTTATTGCTACTTTACTCTCAGCTGATACCATTGCTAGTCAAATTGCTTGAGTAAGAATTGATTATTATTTCGGTAGAAGATTGAGTGTTGAAGTTAGATGTTATATTCCCTTTGATGATTGCAATTGGAGTTTATTAGATGCATCTGTTTACTCTTTTATTGAAAGATCTATAATTAAATTTAGGAAACATTACTCTCTGAGTTAATAGCAACCACATACTATGTACATTCTTGAAATAATAGGACTTGCCTAGGTTGATAATTAATGTGAGGATAATTAGGAGTTTTAAAAGGCACCTTTTATCAGTCAACATTTTGGCGTCATTGCTGAGGAGAGTGTAGCCATTTACAAAGAGTGATGTACATCTGATAATTTTTGTTGAGGAAGAATTGGGTATTTAAAATGGAAGGTAAGAACCTACGTAACGAGCAAGTAAAGTTCTTGCTCCTCTGCTCGCTTTTCAGCACAATTACAGAAAACTAGAGTAGGTATTTGATGCTTATTTGTTGAGAGAGAATTGGGTATTAAAAACGGAAGGTAAGAACCTACATATGGAGCAAGTAAAATGCCCGCTCCCCCACTCGCTTTCCAGCAAAATTGTTAGGAACATAGGGTAGAGATAAACATTTGAATTGTTTGCATGAATGACTAAGAAGAAAAGACCTTAAAACAATCCAATTCCACTACCCAAACCTGAAAAATCTAAGGGACCGATGAGCCTTGGATGATCAACTTTCATAGACAACATCTTAAAGAAAGTTGAATCTCATCCATCAGTAGGTCCTCGAATAGTTGATTCCAAACAACCTACTATCTCCCTTCAGGCCACAGGCGCACCATCTATAGCCTACGCTGAGGTCCATAGTAAAACAGAAGGAACTGAGCAGAATTTTCAAGATATTGAAAATTCGTGCCCAAGTCCCTTACAAGAAGAGAATTCTTCTAATATTTGTGAAGGAGGAGGAGAAACATGGGAACCAGAGGAACCAAGATCCCCTTAAAGAGTAATTGAACAAGGAACACTCAGTATCCCAGGCCAAGCGAGTGTTGTTAAGATCATTTCCACCCCTTCTAATCACCTTAGGAATAACTCTCTAGAGATCCCAGAAGGGTACTGGCATATATTTGATCAAATGGCCAACAACCCAGAAGCACCCTAGACCTCTACATTACAGTATCCCATCGTTGACACAGCTGTCAACAAACCCATGAAAGGTATCCCTCTCCAAAATATTCCCACCTTTCATGGACTCACATTAGAGGATCTAGATGCATTTCAGTTTGAATTTGATGTATTATGTCAGGGTTATGATCATACCACAAATCCACATAAACTAAAGCTGTTTCCCTATATGTTAAAAGGTGGAGCCCTGCATTGGTTTATGGGGCTAGGTGGGGGCACAATAAATGATTGGGATCAAATGAAAATCACTTTCCTTAAAAATATCAGGACTATTGCAGATCTATGGAATTGAAAGATGAAATATTCCAAATGGTAGCAAGACCTAGTGAAACATTGGAAGAGTATGTGGAACATTTTCAGTATAACCTCCAACGGTCTCCCTATGCAACTCTACCTTTGCCTGATAATGTGCTAAAAGCTACATTGATTAAAGGAATGAAAGACCAATGGATAGAGACATTAAATATTATGGGTAAAGGTGATATATATCAGGAAGACTATGCTAACATTATTAATTTGTGTACCAGATCCTCAAGAGGCAGTACAAGATTGAAACTAGCAAAACGCGACATGACCACCAGGGACAACAAAATCTCTGGTGGGAGCATTACTTGTGTAGAAATCGGCAACCTGCTGGAGGATTTGAAAACAGATATCCTGGGAACTTTGATTATGCAATTAGACATCATGCAGGCCATGTAGAAGCAAGCTGAAGCAAAACAAAACTTGGTGATATTTTGTCCTAGATGAAGGAAAGAGCATAGTCATAAAGAATGCCCAGTAGATATGGTACAAACCTGTGGCATATGTACTAAAGATCATGCCATAGAAGGCTCCCCATCATTCCCATGGTTAAAAGTAGTCTATAAGGAGGCAGAAGAAGAAACAGAACCAATCTATCTGCTAAATCAGTGTCGCCAATGGCAAGCATGACAAACAGGTACGCCTACTGACCCATCTTCTTTGTTTCAACCCTCGAAATACAATTCACAATAATACATAGGAGCTATGTGGCAGAACCAACCACCTTTTCCTAATTGGTCACAACAACCATTCTCTCTGCCACCTTGGTCTAACCATTCAAATCAAGACAACAATTGGCCAAATTCCTCTTACTTCCCACCATTCTGGCAGAATAATGCATATGCATCACAATGGCCACCCTCCACCTCACAAAACTAGAATTGGCAGTCGAGCTAGCAAAGACCTACAAACTAGCTAGTAGGAACAATCCCCCTACCTTAACCTACACTACCAGCACCCTACACATTGCAAAAAAACCCTCAGACCAACCTACAACCACAGCTCCCAGCCCAACCCAACCTGAACCCCAACAATAGACCGGTCCAATCTATGCAAATTATTGAAGGACCGGAGACAGAAACTGAGTTGAGGGAATGTAATGAGCTTAAATTAAGGTATAGATGGATAATAGAGTCAAAGGGGGATAAAAATATACAAATTCAAGATCTGTTACCTATAGAACAACCACCACAAGTGGAGATGGTTAAACAGAAAACTCACGACCAATCTATCACCTCTTCTCCACCATTCCCAGAGAGATTAATTATAACCCACTCAATCGAATATCCCAATTTTGATCTTCTAGGAGAATTAAAAATTTGTGTGTAAAAATACCTCTCCTCCAGGCTATTTAGGACATTCCAATTTATGCAAAAACTATTAACGAATTGTGTACGAAAAAGCTGAAGAGGAAAATAAAAACAACCCCAACTGTCCATGTAGTCGATACTTTGTCTAATTTATTATCAGGCAGAGAAACACCAGTAAAATATGAGGACCCAGGAAACCCTATAGTCATGGTAAAAATAAACGGATGATCCTTCCCCAATGCCTTAGTTGACCTAGGAGCAGCCATCAATATTCTCACAACAACAACCTGTCAAAAACTTGGCATTACATCCTTGGACCTAACCACGACCTTGCTGGAATGGGTTGACTGCTCGGTAGTCAAACTAGAAGGCACTTTACAGGATGTAATGGTGTCTATAGATTCTTGGGAATACCCAATAGATTTTTTGATCATCAATCCTAGAAACTGGCTAGGTGGACATCCCCTAATTCTAGGAAAACCTTGGGTAGCAACCACAGATGCTTACATAAGCTATCAAACAGGAAACATGACTATAGCAAGAGGAAGTAATGTAAAGAATTTAGCTTTATATCCTCCAGTTCAGCCAAGTTTAACAATAATAAAAACTAGAAAACAACTTTTATTATATTTAACTAAAAACATTCGATCACCACTAACAATAGAAGATGCTCTTGAATTTAAGGATCAAACGGAAGATGAAATCATTAACACTTACATTAACCAACTAGATGTCATATCCAATCCAAAATGTCACATGATCGAAGCAGCCCTGGATAGCGAAGTTGAAGAAGATCCCTTAAAAGATATTAATGACCAGTCAATACCAATAACTTCTATTTATAGTAGCAAAACCATACAAATTGAGCCAGGGAAAGTCCTAAATATAAAAAAAAACTTGATTGATGACCAGGAGCAGAGGCTTGTTCAACTTCTGAGAAAATATAAAGAGGCTTTCACATGGGATTACCCAAACATGAAAGGGATCGATCCCCAATTATGCATGCACCACATCTATACAGAGAAAGATGTGAGGCCCATTCCACAACCTCAACGGAGGTTAAACCCTCACCTTAAAGATATTGTTAAAGATGAACTACAAAAGCCGTTAGATGTAAATTTCATCTATCCTATATCTGATAGTAAATGGGTTTCTCCATTAGTTTTGGTGCCTAAAAAGAATGGAAAGTGGTGTATATGTGTTGATTATAGAGAGCTTAATAAAGAAACCCAAAAAGACCATTTTCCCCTTCCGTTCATTGACTAGGTCTTGGACACATTGGCAGGAAAAAATTATTTTATTTCCTAGATGGCTTCAACGGCTACAATCAAATTCAAATTGCCCCTGAAGACCAGGATAAGACTACTTTTATCTACCCTTGGGGGACATTTGCTTATAGGGTCTTACCTTTTCAATTGTGCAATGCACCTGCCACATTCTAGAGGGCTATACTCATTATTTTTTCAGACTTGATAAACGAGGGGCTCGAGGTGTACATGGCTGACTTTACACCCTACAGGGATGACTTCGAGCCAGCATTACAAACGCTAGAGAAAGTTATGCAAAGATGAATTTCTACTAGGCTCTATTTAAGCCATGAAAAATCCCACATGATGATGACAGAGGGCCTCATCCTAGGTCACTACATCTTAGCAGCTGGAATTCAGGTAGATCCAGCAAAAATTCAAATAATTCTCTTAATACCTACCCCCTCCACACAAACTGAGGTACATAGTTTCTTGGGATTTTATGGATATCATAAAATATTTATAAAGAATTTCTCTCAAATTGTTGCACAATTATATGTATTAACAATAAATATTGATTTCAGGTGGACTGACAAATGTGACACTGCTTTTGAAGATTTCAAATGGCTAGTATCAACAACCCTAGTATTACAGGGCCCAGACTGTGATTTTCCATTCTAGATTTCATCCATGCTTTAGATACGTCCATTGGAGCTGTTCTCAGCTAGGAGGAAGATAAGAAACCTTATGCGATATACTACATGAACAAAAATCTATCTCCAGCTGAGTTGAATTACACTGTGACCAAAAAGGAATTTCTGGCTATAATCTATGCTATTAATAAATTCAAACATTATATAACAGGATACCCTGTGGTTTTGTATACTGATCACTTTGATATTAAATATCTAGCTAATAAACTTGCTACAAATGGAAGAGTGACAAGATGGTTGATCCTTTTGCAGGAATTCAGCATGACAATCAAAGATAGACTAGGAAAGGAAAATCCAATAGCAGACTTCCTTTCACGTATACCAAAGATAGACGAGTCGGCATTAGTAGAAGACCAGTTCCTTCATGAGCACTTATTTGCTGTAACCGTGAAAACCCCATCGTACGTGGATGTTCCAAACTACCTAGCAGTGGGAAAATTACCCAAGCACCTTATGCCCAGTGAAAGAAAACAAATATTACAACGTAGCACTCGATTCTCCTGGATTAGAGGATATTTATTTCATATAGGAGCTGATATGAATATTCGAAGATGTGTCAGGGAAGATGAAATATTCGACATCCTGAAAGCTTGCCACAATGGGCCTTGCGGTGGACATTTTGTAGACCGCAAGACTAGTCACAAAGTCTGACAGATGGGCTATTATTGGCCCACCATTTTTAAGGACACCAAGAAGTTTGTCCAGGCATGCGATAGTTGCCAAAGAATGAGTCGTCCTGGGTATTCTGATGAGATGCCCTTGCATCTGTAGTTAGTCATTGAACCTTTTGAACGATGGGTGTTGGATTTCATTGGTCCAATAAACCCATCATCTAATCAAAAGACATATATAGTAGTCACAATAGAATATGTGACTAAATGGGTGGAGGGAGAAGCATTACCAAGGGCAATGGAGGACTTAGTAATCCACTTTCTTTTCCAACTTTTTGTGTGGTATGGATTGCCTAGAGAAATAATCACAGATGGAGGGCCACAATTTGTAGGCCATAAGATTGCTGTGACATTAAAAAATCATCATATCATGCATAGAATCACAACTCCATACCACCTGTAGGCAAATGGCCAAGTAGAAAGCACCAATAAATTAATCGGGGAGATACTCACAAAGATAGCTGCATCACATAGACGTGATTGGGCTACCCAATTGCCAGAAGCCCCATGGGCATACTGCACGACATGGAGAAATACCATGGGATATTCCCCATATTAGCTAGTGTTTGGCAAATAACCTATCTTCCCAATCAAATTTGAAATTCAGACATTGAGGATAGCTCAAGAAGTAAGTTTGGACTTAAATGAAGCATAAATTAATAGGCTACATCAAATCAATGAATTGGATGAAATTCAGCTATCAACTCTTCAGCATACTGCACTGATCGAACAACAAAGAGAGAAATGGCATGATTCCCTTATCAAGAAGAAGATCTTCCACGAAGGTGATTGGGCACTTCTGTATGATTCTAGGTTCCATGATTTCCCAGGAAAACTCCAAACAAGATGGTTAGGTTGCGATGAGATACAAGAGGTGCATGATAATGGCACCCTCACATTAGCCACCATTGATGGGTTTGGCTACTCTTTTAAAGCGAATGGACATCAAGTATGCCTCTATCACAAACCACTTACCAAGGAGTCCTTTTGGCAACAGTTATGAGAAGATTCCACTATACAATTTCTTGTTGAGGAGGGAAACCCATCCACAACATCACTCCAGTGAAGAATTTATTTGTTTTTGAAATTTGTACATAAATTCCCCTTTTTGTTTGATTGAATTTGCTTGTATAACAAATTGTATATAAGTTTGTTTTTTCTATTTTTCCTTTGTTGGTCCCTCTAAGGAATAGTGATGTTCATGTGGATTTTCTTCTTGATGTCCTTCTAAGGAACAATCACTGTTCCCTCTAAGGAACATCAATTTTGTGTGCAATTTTTCTTCTTGTTGTTCCCTTTAAGGAGCATGTATTGTTCCCTCTAAGGAATAGCCATTGTTCCCTCTAAGGCACAACAATTTTGTTTGTAATTTTTTTCTTTTTGTTGTTCCCTCTAAGGAACAGTTGTTGTTCCCTCTAAGGAACAACAATTTCGTGTACAATTTTTTTCTTTTTGTTGTTCCCGACAAGGAATAGTTGTTGTTCCCTCTAAGGAACAACTGTTATTCCCTCTAAGGAACAACTGTTATTCCCTCTAATAAACAGTCCTTGTTCCCTCTAAGGAACAACAATTTCTGTGTATAATTTTTTTTCTTCTTGCTATTCCCTCTAAGGAATAGCTGTTGTTCCCTCTAAGGAACAACAATTTCCACGTGCAATTTTTTTTCTTCTTGCTATTACCTATAAGGAAAAACTGTTGTTCCCTCTAATGGACAACTGCTATTCCCTCTAAGGAACAACCACTATTCCCTTTAAGGAACAACAATTTCGGTGTGCATATTGTTTTTCTATTCCCTACAGGGAACAGTCGATGTTCCCTATAAGGAACACCAATTTTTGTGTGCATTATCTTTGTTGTTCCCTACAGGGAACAACAATGTTTTGGCATGTATTTCCCTTGCTGGTCCCTATAGGGAGCAACTGTTGTTCCCTCTAAAGAACAACAATTTTCATATGTATTTTCCTTTTTGTTCCCTACAGGGAACAACTGTTGTTCCCTCTAAGGAACAACACCTTTTTGCGTGTCATTCCTTGTTGTTCCCTATAAGGAACAACACTTTTTTTGTGAGCTTTTCTTTTGTTGCTTCCTTTAGGAAATAACACTTTGTGAATATTTGTTTGAAAACACCCTTTCTTTCCTTTGCTCACTCTTTATGATCCTCTATAGGGAACAAGTGTACAAATGTATACATAAGGATACAAATCTAAAGATTACTGGAACAAGAAAATATATTGAATATTATCATCTTTAACAAGATTTCTTTGTATTGATCGAAAAAGAAAGGACACAACCATCTATATCACTTCATTGTCCTCATTTCCACTATAAATTGAATTGATTGATTGTTTATACCATGATGGTTCTTCCCTAACCCCTATAATTCTCTTTGTTTATTATCATCAAATAAGGTTAAGGGCATACTTTTTTCTATCGATATGTTCAGACTTCTTCCGCCATCCCTACTCCTAAGGAGTGTTGAGCCACCCTCTATATATAAATAGGAAGTGTTGTTCAAATATATATATATATATATAATATATATATATATATATTATATATATATATATATATATATATATATAATATATATAATATATATATATATATATATATATATACGTATATATATACATATACATATACATATGTTTACTAGCAATTTTATGATTTTTACAAATGGAGGATAGGGGGTCTCATCACGAGCCAACCTACCATGATCATAAGGAAGTAGAAAAGTGGCATTCCCACTATGGCCACCACTCCAGGGATATGATCCAATGGATGCATCAAGAAATAAAAGTCCTTGGAATAAGAGGTCTCATTACGAGCCGACCTACCCACCTTTCACTCCTTCCCAGTGAATGGCAATGTTTTGATTTGGTTACCAAGCTAGCACATTAGTCTCTACTATGATATCATAATGCACTTCCCCAATTATTCTTAGAGGACCATGGTTCCAAAGGGTTAGAAAGCAACTCTGTCGAGGCTATAGATGCCTACAGGAAACAGAAGCTCTATTGATGGTATTGAAGTTGTAATTTCAACATCAATAGTTATTACAACTCCCTTTTCTTATTTTTATCTTTACTACAGAGAGATTATGTTCCTAATTTATTTTGAACCTTTATTCATACGATATCTTTTAAAAATCAATCATAACAGCTTTAAGTGGATTGATGACACTAAAGTATTTTTCCTGTGTCAATTGTCCTTTTTCCTTTTCGAATCACCTCACGACATCTCCTCCCTTATTGATAATTCTCGTTATATGCAGTGATTTCAACACTCCGATATATTTTGGGATCCTTTCATTAATATGTGTACCTTGCCACTTTCATCACCCCTGTACTTCGCTGCTAGCACATTATCCATCCACTCATTCAGTCGAAGATGACCTATTATTTCAAAGGGGGCCGAGGAGCAACCTCCAGTGTACTTATGCATGTGTGTCAACTCTTTATTTGCTTTTGCAGGGCAATACGACATTCCATGATCACGGAGCATGTGGTATAACAACAAGTCCTAGATAATGGTATTTATGCTTGTAAATTATCATCTGATATAACCATTATAACAACTTGTTGTTTGATCACTCAGCTCTATTTATTGCTGTGATATCTGCTACACTAACCATTTGTAAAATTCATGCAATATGGGAGGATAATAGCTAGAGAAATTTTAGCCTGAGCTGGGTGGATAGCATACTTTACATGATTTCAGCCACCCAATGAAGAAATTTCCATTGAATTCCTATGAAATTTATAGAATGGACAATCACTGGTAAGGGGCAGACAAACCATAGTATCAGACACTATGATAGCAGAAGTATCCGGGTTGCCAGCCAAAGGACCCATATGGGTTGACATACAATTGAAGTTGCATGATGCCATTGAAGCCTTTAAGGATGAAGGATAGGAGCTGATCAAAAAAGGTAAAGGCGTTCAGCCATCTTCACTTGGAGAACCATGTGGAGAATTAGCAAGGATCGTCGAGAATTACATCACATGTGACGGGCGTAAAGAAGTGGTAAGGTCGCGTCAACTCAAACTCCTAGCAGTTCTGAAACAAAAATGCTCTATAAATTTACCTGCATTATTGAATTTTTTACTTCATGACACTATCGAAAGGCTAAGATGGTCCCAACATATAGTGACCATAGTAAGCCACCACTTTTTGATTAGGTTGATAGTTAGCTACAACCTCACCCAACAACAATCAAGGTGGGACGAACTAATATTGGCTATTGAAGGAGGTTTGGCTCTGCCTGCACCTAATCATGTTTCGAAGAGGAAGAGGACTACCGTTGCAGCAAACATTCCCCAAAAGCATAGACATTCCACCACACTGAGGACAAACTTAGGAGCGGCTGAAATCAGCCAGCCCATAGAACTATCCAGCCCAGGAAGTGAGCAATACTTGCAGTTAGAAGGATGGGACGACCCTGAAATAGAGCATGAGGAAGAAACATGGCATTATGGGGATAAGCAAAGAAATGAATTAGGACTCCCCTCAACATCAAATACAAGTCCCCCGGGAGATTTATTGCACAATATCGAATTGGCCTAGATCCTGGCCAATATGAATGATTTCCCATAGCCTGAAAGCTTGCTTAATTTTAATTTGGGAGCAACTCAATCTATGGATAACTCTAGCCATAACAAAATTTTATCAGAAAATGCAAGCCGTGAAGTGGAAACAGGCACAGAGGCCATATAAGAATAGGTGGACCAACCTGGTGACACACCTCCAGGAGAACCCAACCAAGTAGGCCTGAACATGGAGAATATAGGCCAAATAGAAGAAGTGGAAATAAACCAAGAAGTTGACTACCAATCTAGGGACACGGTTCTTTTAGAGCAGAGCTATGATGAACAACGAGGCTCATTAGGAGCACAAAATATTAATAGAATAGTTGCTCCTCTGAAAATGTATAGAGCCAAAATTAAAAAGCTTAGAAAGGAACAGTAGAGGTTTATGAAAATGGTAAAAAGGCTTAGACAAAACATAAAAGAAATATCAGCGAGGAAGGTTCCAGACAAAACCTTGGGGATAGTAAACACAACAGTTCAAACTAAATTATATGAAAGAAGAACTCCAAGGACTCAAACTGAGCCCATACTCACTTAACCTATTAAGGAATAACATGAAATTCTTGTAGAAGTAGCTACCTAGACAAAGGTTGTACCCTCTTATAACCTAATTATTCAGACGGAGGTGGTACCCTCCTACAGCATGGCTACCTAGATAGAGGTTTTGTTGGGTTGTGTTATATTCTTTCCACATAGTTAACAGGGGGTTTGAGGGGTACTCGTAACCCCACTTTATGGGGTGCGGGGCAGCGCCCCGGAAAATTTTGGTTTTGGACCCTATGTTAGGTTGGGTGGACCCACCTATGATTTTGTGCATGATTTTCGCACATGTTTTTTGGACGCGATGTTTTTCGGTCCATGGTATTGGATGCAATGGTTTTTTGGTCCATGGTATTAGACGTGATGGTTTTTCGGTCCATGGTATTGGATGCTTCGGCATGTATAAATATGTATTGTAACATTGAAAGGAATAGAAACAAAAATCAAGCTGGTAGTCCCAGTTTTGGGATCCAGTGGGAAATCTCTGTGTATACGTGTTTTATGTGTTATGCTCTCGCATTTTTATTTTTCCTATGATTTAGAATTCGTA
>APFE030152269.1:47963-73162 GCA_000404065.3 Pinus taeda
TGTGTTATGCTCTCACATTTTTATTTTTCCTATGATTTAGAATTCGTATGCAGGTAATTTTTGTACGGGGTTAAAACCTACAGGTTTGGACCTCCCATAATAAAGGAACACAAATAATAGGAATTGTTGGCTTACATGGGCTTGACCCATGTTCGGAAGAATTATTTAGCCAAGAAAATCCCGCAACTACCGACCCTTTTGCGAATATTCCGTAGAGCGCAGACTGAGGTCTCACTCAAGGTAGAAGGGGAGGGTGCTGGAACCAGGTTTTTGCAACCCTGGGGTGTCTAGATGTGATCTGGAGGGTCACACACTGTTTCGCAGTGTCGCGCTGGTCTGTTTCGCTTAGATCCAAACCCAGAACACTCTTCACTAGTTATTAGCTCGTTGTTTACAGATTTACTTTATGTGATGAAGTATTACTTAGAAAGGTATTTAACCAAACATTAATTATCTTTACTCAGTTCGTATACTTAGATTAACCACAGATTCACATGTACTCAAAATGTTAGTAGATGCGCATAAATCAAACAATAATATCAATCATTCAAAAGCTAGATCCGTGATACTTCAAATTAACACAGAATTATATCAAAGCAACTTATCTTTATTTCTCTTATTCACCAATACATCCAAATCTATCTTTCATACTCAACTATAGGGGTCCGTGCACACAACTGAAAACTCTTCTAGGCCTTTGCGCACCTAGCCGCAGGGGTCCATGCACACAGTTGTGGACTCTTCCAGGCCTTTACGCACACAGCTGTAGAGCTTCTACCCACTACCCACACTCCCAACTCGGAATTACAGACGCTTATTGATAGCTCTTCTCAAAAGCCCATTACATCAAGATCATAACCCAAAACTTAGCTACCTCTACCCATAGAGCCTCACTCTATTTATACCTTTCCATGGATCGTGATCTATGGGCAGGCCAACTCAACTTACATTTCTTTACATTATGTTTGGGCGGAGTACCCTTTTACTTTGACCTACTACACCTTGCGCTCCGTGCTTCTTGCGGAACCTTTACCTAAAACTGCAGGCTTCGTGCCCCATGACTGTTGCGCGGGGCTTCTGCTACCCAATAGTCCCCTGACATAATCATCGTGACTCATCCTGAGTCACTCATTGGTGAGATGATACACGCTACCGTGGCTTCGCGGTTCACCTGTCTCAGAGTGACACTCATTATTTTACTGCTTCTTCATAGTCTCTTGTCATGCTTCGTTTGTCTCCTGCTACGTTGTTGCAACCCATCCTTAAGACCGATAGTGCTCATTCTGTTCTGCTCGGTCAACACAAAACACCCTGTGTTAGGGTTTTAGCTCTAGTGGGCGAGCCCCATCTAAGACCTCCTTGTACCACTGCAACCAATTTCAACCTTTGTAACTGCTCATCGTATTGTCTATTGTAGCTTGTGTTGCAATTTTACAAGACTTGTGCTACTATCTGTGAGATCCCAATCCTCAATGTCTTTCAAAGGCGACTTAGGAACTTTGTGTCCATCCATGGTCTTTGTTCGTCCATCGTTTCACCTCTCTGTTGTGTTTGGCCAACCTGCCCCTAAGCGGAGTGAAGGCCTTTTGACCAATTCTACTGTATCTCCCTTTTTCTGGTACATCCCCTACTGTGGGTGTTGTCTTCTGTGGAACACCCGCAACTCACAACACCTTACACATTAGAGAGCCCTGCTACTTTATTAGCCATATTACTACTTTTAGGCTTACTCCTTGTGAAAAGAGAATAAACAGCTCCATATCACGACTTCTCATGTCATCCCTTGAAGTGTAAGTCGCCCGATGGATGCCCCTTAGGCATTTATAAGCAATTCGAATTTCAAATTCATTGGTTCCTACTTGTCCTAGCGACCTTCTACAAAATTTGTGATAGCGTGTTTCATATTTGACTTGTACTTCCTCTCTTAATTGCCCACCGTCGGCTCCCTTTTTCCATAATGCAGACATCTTGTCGTGAACAGTGACAAGAACAGTCACGTTTCTTGATATCAATGCATCGGTGCACTTTTTCTTGCGTGACCGCGATCCAAAACGGCATGTAACTTGGTCCTCGTGCCTCTTTCCCACAGATAGTTTTACTTTCCTACGTCTTCTCTTAGGTTTTCCCAAAAGTTGTAAGAAAAGGGAAAGGAGGCTGAGATAACTACAAAACAATCTTTTAGATATAGATTCTAGCCAATCTGCATCCAGAGAGGGCTCTCTCTTTAAGTTTTAGCTTTACTTTTTAAAGATATTAGGCTAGTAGTGAAGTTTATGAATTTTGTTTGAGTTTGGGTGGTGAGATTCAATATCAAAGGGACAAAACCGAGTACTTTAGGCCATTGGGCTAATGGAGTCAAGGATGATGACTTAATTGGACTTGGTTTCTTAACAAAGGATGGTTTCACAGGGCAACATGGTCAAACGGGGAACAAATAAAGACTTCAAATAAATCAAATGATTTCAAAATAGGTGAAGGGTAGTTAAGAATCCTTCAATCTATTTGAAGAGGGAATGTGAATGATTACTAATAAAGAGCAGTTAATTATTCTTTAATAAATAATCGAAGTGACAGAACTAGGAAACATGAGCAATTAAGGTTTCACTGTTTATTCTAATTTAGAAGAAAACATAGAAAAGGATAAATTTTGAAGGCAGAGTGCAATAAAGCATATTCTGAATTACTCATTTTTGTTTATCATTCAAATATGAACATAGATGGTATAAAACAAGGAAAACTTTAAAACACAAGGTATAGAGGACTTATTGATCCGATGTTTGATTCAAGAAATCTGCGAAAAGTCCTTTGCCTCAATTCTTTATCCAGCAAGCCATATGAAGTTTGATCCAATCAGCACTTTATTCCAAAATAACCAATATTACAACAATGCATATGAATCCACCGTCAATACTCCAATTGAGGAAGTATTTATAAAAAATATTTTACACAAAATATCTCATAACAGAGTGAGATATATTTTAGTGATGACAAATCATTTTGTACAATAAAATAGAGACAACAAGTGTCGAATATAGGAGAAAAGTAAACTGATGTTGTGTTGTTCCTATTTGTGCTGAGTGTGCTGGAGGAAAGCCCTTTTATTTGGATTTCCGTTGTCTTCTTTAGTAATTTCGTGTTGGCTGCCCTGTTTTGACTGATACTCTTTACCTGTTCTGATACGCTTCGACCTGTTTGATCCCTGCTCACATTTATTCATCTTACTATGGTAAATAGCCCAAAATTTACATTTACCCAAGATAAAACTTACAAAATTTCTAACATGTCTTCCCACCATTTTTTCTCTGGCAATTTTTGCTTCTAAAGTTTCCTCAGAGCCTCATCAGTCTCTGTTTATCTGAAAAAGTTAGGCTGGATTGTGAACAAGTGCTTTACCTCATGCTCAATATAGAATAAGTTCTCTAAGCTGTCATAGAGAACTTGGCCTGTGGGAAGTTCTTTTCTTCCCGATGCACCTATTGTTGAGCTTGCTTGATTGTCAGCATACTTATTCAACTTGTCTACATAATCAATATGATTCATTAATCTGTCATTAATGACCAAAGGACTTGGTAGCCCTTTATTCTGCAAAAGTTTGAATTGCTCCATAAAAGAATTAATTTCCACCTCCATATCCTGGCACCTTCTCTCTAAGTTCTGCATCAAAGTCTCTTGGTTATAACCCTTTTGATTTCCAAAATGGTGTTTGTCCTGTCTGAGATGCCAAGTTCTTCCAGTTGTTCTCTATTTATGTTATTCAAAAAATGTATAAGCCTGTTGGCTTCGTCTAGCATTTGTCCTAACAAAGCTCTTGTCTTCTGAATTTCTTTCTGTGCTGCTTTCACTAAATCAATCTATTCATAGATCACCTGGATAGATGGCCACAAATCATTTATAGACTAAATTATGTTAGCCCAAAGGATTTTATTGATCTGTGCCAAGGGATTATAAAAAGTGAGCTCTTGTTCTAGTGTTTTCACTTTACTTTCTAAGGCTTTAATCTCCCTATTTTTTCCATGACACTTATTTTGGAGATATCATAATTTCTCTCTGCCTTAGCCAATTTCTCTTTTACCTATTTCAACACTGTAACTTGTAATCTCATTTCTTCCATGGATTTTATTAATTCTTCTGTGCTTAAATTAGCACTGTTGCCTGGTGTTGTTCCTGCTGTTGATGTACTTGTTGCAATTGTACCTGTGATTACCTTTGTTGTGGCTGCTGGGACATTTGGAGCTAAAGTTGTTCCAAGTGTAGAGGGGACTACAGTTAAGACTATGGGGATTACTTCCGAAGGCTGAGAGGTAAACTCTCCCTGCTTTTCCTTCAATGCTTTTTCTAATGCCTGCTCTATATCATTCAATCTTTCATTAAGTTTCAAGAGCAAGTCCATCATATCCTCTTCAGATTTCTGTTGTATGACTTTTGTAGTTTGTGGATTCCTTGAAGGAGGTAGCTTTAGTTGTTTCCTTAGGGAAGAAATGTCCTCATCTCTTTTCTTGATTAGTGCCTTTATGCCTTTAGCATCTTTGGGATCATGTCCCAATTCCATGATGATTTCTTATAATGATTTTATTCTGTTATCCTTGGCTAGAGAAGAGGCTTTCTCTAAGTGTAGTTGAGCAGTTGTATTCTCCAAGGAGTATTGCAGCTTGTGGGCCAACATTGCTTTGTCATCCAGTGTGGAATAGACCATTTCTTGAGTCTGCTTGTGAAGTTCAATTTGGTCCATAGGATGAATATCTTTGGCTAGGACCTTCAAGTTTGTTCTGATGTAATATGCTACTGACTGGGGTTGTTGTACCTTTGGCTTAAAGTAACTCATTAACATTTTTCCTTGTTTAATGTCATATGCTGACATTAATCTCTGTTGGTTTGCGGGGGCCATTTTCAAATACTGACTGCAAATTTGAAGTCTAACAGGATCATTTCTGACTTTTATGTATGTGAATGTCTTCTTGATGTCTGAGGCTTGTTTTCTTTGTGGCCTGAGGGATGACACTTATGTACTGTGTTGTCTTTCTAAGTCTTGCATCTGTGAGCTTGCAGATGTTTCTCCCACTGTAAAAGTTTGTTGGCTAGCTCTTTCTTCTCTCTGGCTGTCTACAATTTCTTCAATTATTTCCTCTTCTGACAGAGCATTCAGCCTTTGCCTCTTTTCTCGAGGCTATCCTATGGATCCATTGATAGGTGTGGTGGTTTCTCTATCTCTCTTTTTATTTCTTTCCTCATTTAGAGGAGTTTGCAATGCTGGAATTTATGCTGCTTACTTTGGGTTGGAGGAATTTGTACTTGACTCTGTTCTTTGGACATCCCAAGCTAATTTGTCATTGTAGGTTGCTCTATGGTCTCTATTTATTTTCCTTTGGATGTTCTTGTAGCTGGTATGTTGGCTTCTTATGGAGGCTATTGAGAAGTTCCAGCAGTGGATGTGCCAATTGCTGATTGTTGAGATAGCTTGAAGGGTACCTACCCAAAAGAATCCAAATCAAGGGTTTTCTCAAGATCCCTCATAGCATTTTCGATTTTCTCCTGCTCGCTAACATCTTCTATCAGGGTCCCTTCTACCCATTCATCTAAGTTTGAAAATTGCTCTATTTCTAGGATCCTATAATGAATATAAGAGGATAATCTGTTCTTTGTCCTTCTGTCACATATAAAACTGTTGGGTTCATATGGTACACACCTAAAACTCTTTCGTAGTCTAACGCGATCTTCTAAAACTATTTCAACTTCTCTCCACGCATCCCTGTTATTGATGACAAAAGGGCCTAGCTGGTTTTTTATTCTTAACTGAGCTTTTTTCTTGGCGCCACAAAAATGGAATAAATCTGCATTTATGATTTGCCTAAAATACTCCAAGGCAAACAATCTTATAGTAACATACTTGGGTAATTTGAAAGGGAAAAGTTCACACCCATACATCCTAATTTCTGTGTGATTTTTGTATAGGTACCAGTCAACTATCCTGTATTTCTTTGAGAGCTGGAGGATTTTCTTCATGTCACCACTAATCATAGGAGGGGAAACTCCTATCAATAGAGAGGTTGCTAGATGTACAAATAAGTCAATCAACTCATTATAAGTGTAAGGGGACTCTAGGGTATTATGAAAGATTGAACTCCAAAAGATGATAGATCTAGGATTCCCTTTGGTATCCAGTTTCTTGATAGGGAATGGAAAGTTATCCGACTGATAGTATAACATGAGATGGTATACGAAAGAGGTATATTTGAAAAATCCTTCTCTTTCGAAATTCAGGAATTGATCATGGATTTTGTTGGGAATATAAGAGGCGTAGTTATATTTGACAGCAGGGGGTTGTCCTGGAGTGAAGATTGATAGTAACACTAAGGTAATATCATCAACATATTCACCAGAGTTAAAGCCCATTATCAGGGATATCATATCAACAATGAATCTTCCTGTTTTAGTGAAGCAAGTTTGCAGATAAAGAGGTGGACATTTGCGCTGGTAGTTTCGTAACATGAAGGTTTCAGCAATATGTTTTATTTCTGATTCAGATAACTGAGGGGCTTTTTCAAGTAGGTACCCCATGGAAAGAGGAGCAAGGGGCTGAGTTGAGTGGAACTATATCATTTCATTGATGGATTGAGCTTTTATGTGGAAAAGAATAGTTTGGAATGGGGATATAACAACGCTCTGGGTGGGATCACAATTAGCACAACAATGATGAATTATATGTGGGAAAACATAGGTTGAGGGAAGAAAATACATGGGAAGGTTGGATTCCCACAATCCAAAAATGTCAGACTTATTCAAATAACTATCTCTGATTTGGTAGAAAATTTTAAGATGGTTACTATCACCAGATAAATCTTTTATTTGAAAGTCTTTATTGGCCATTGGTAGATAATATAAGTCTCTATGAGGAGAATTCATGGGTGCGACATTTATGGCTGCAGGGGTTTCCATGTTTGGTTCTTGTATATTCAAAGTGGAATTCAGGATTTCTATGAAAAAATAGACCAAATAGCAGGTTTGGGGTCTTCTTATGGCATTTACAGACTATTCTTAACTTGAATTTGGCCTTCTCTGGTAGAATTCTCAGTAAAAAACTGGAACTGCAGGGTTGCAGGGTAAATTGGATAAATACCCATGGTAAAGAGGAAGATCGTACAATGGCAGGCTGGTTGACAGGCTACGAGCTCGTTGTTGTATTCTTTATGGTTAGGTGGCAGTTTAGAAACTGGAATAGTGGACTCGGTCATTATTTTGCAGGGGAGCTCGGAACACAGTGCATTACAGTGAAAATGACATTTTATCATTTTATTTAATGAAATTTTGGTTGGCGGGTCTTTCCTACATTTATTGGGTAGATGATGTAATTGTGATGTAATGCTTTGTCATTATGTGGAGGGTGGTAAGAAGTTTGCATCGCATCGCTTCCGAGGCTGGGCGGTTTTGGGCTCGGAGCGGGCGAGCATAGTGGCAGTGTGACGTGTGGCAGAGGTACGGGCATAAAACCACCTGGTGATCACGAGTTAAAGCGCAGTCACTAGGGGGGCGTGATATCACCATCAACCGTTAGATAAAAAGGGGATGATCGAAAGGCTGATGGGCGTCAGAGATGGGCTGATTTTATGTATGCGGGCCCATTATATTTATCAATGCTTTAATCATATCGGGGTTAATTCTATTGGTTGGGGTTGGTTGTTAATTAAGCTAAAGGTTTAATTAATCCCATATGGTGCGGAGGGGATTTAAGGCTCTTAACGAATTACAGATTAATCTATTAATCCTCATTTAAACGATGATTATGGCTATATTCAGCCAGGGGCGGGATATATAAAAAATCAGGGATTTGCATAGTTAAATAATACGGGAATGGGTTAATGTTTTTCAGGATTTATATAATATATGTTAGAAGTTAATATGAAATAAAATAAAAATAGGTGCTAAGTAAATGTTAGAAATTTACATTAAGCTTAGGCTAAAGTGGGAAAATGAGTTTTCAAGTGATATTATGTATTTTCCTAAGAAAAATAGGATTTTTACTTAGGCAAATTTTATGAAATGAAATGGATGATGGATGGATTATTTTGAGTACTTAGGTTTTTAGATCATTGGGCTAAGGCTCCGGTCCTTCCAGAAGTCAGAGAAATGCTTTGAGCCCTTTTGATTTTCCAAGACCTTAACACTTAGGGGAAATTAGTAAAATATTTAGGGAAAAATATGAATGGAAGTTAGTTATTTAACCTTGTCTTGCTTGAACTGTATCAAGTGTAATGTCTGCCTTGTACTTGTGAACAAAGTAGAAAATTAACACATTTAGAAACATTTTCCATCACAAGTAATTCTGCAACACCATCTACCTACCCTAGCTACTTTAGCCTGACATTTTTTCTTCTTTATTTGGGTGCACTTAGACTGGCAAACCCCTATCAAATCATCCTTTTCTTTTATATGGCAAGCCTACGTGAGTTTGCACTTATTACATCCAAGGGCTTAGATTAAACTGTGGAGCTCCTTTAATTTACTCTGCCTATCTACTTATCTGCCAAGCTTACACTATTTGGTCAAATTTTATTCTCTATTCTACAACATGAAATTGAAAAATGAATGAGACAAGTTTAAACAGTTTTACTCTTCATAAATTGCAGAAAAAGTTTAATGAGCTGCACACAATTGCTTATTATAGAAAATGAAATAGTAGTGGCATTTAGACTTGCACACTTTCCTGGTCTATTTTTGTTTGGGGTTTATTTCTTCTCATTTCTTTACCATCTTTATTCTTTTTACCCTTTGATTTTTCTTTTATGGTATACCCTCTTTACATTTTTTTATTTTTTTATTTTTTTGAAAATATTGAAAACCTTTGCAACAAGGAAAGGTATGAACATATTGCAGATCTCATCAAGTCAATCATAAAATATGAAACCTATTGGTATAGGAGAATAACACTGGCTCCACTTGGGGATGGCTTTTCCTAGTGGAAAGTCAAGAACAGTAGGTCAGATGACCTTCTGAATGAGTTTGACTGTGCTCTGAAATCTCCTTCTACTGGTTGCTTTATTGTATGTATGACAGTAACACCATTGAAGCTTAGGGCTTTCTCTTTGGGCTTCAACTCCAACAAGTTATTTCCAATACAAACTGTGACATTACCAAGGATATAGTATGTACATGTTAAAATAAGAATAGATAAAAAAAGTTCGATCAAAGTAGTGTTTCAACATTCTACCATTAACTGGCCCTTCTTCTATTTATGTACCGTCCAAATTCTTCAGAAATTAAGTATTGTTCCCTTGTAAGGCTTGGATAATAAAAGGTCCCTTCCACAGGAAGTCAAACTTCCCATGTTTTTCTTTGTCTTCTCTCTTGGAATCCCGTCTTAAAACTTTATCTCCAAGGTAGAAATATTGTGCCTTGGTTCTCTTATAAAAAAATTTCTTAAGTTTCTCTTGTACTACTTGGGATATTTGATACACTTCTTCTCTGATCTACTGCAAATGGATGGTTTGGTTAATTCTCCTTTGAATATCATTGGGCTCCACCTGAGCTTCCTGAAGTAGTTTCATTACAGGAACTCTTAATGATGAAGGAAATACAACCTCCATGCCATAAACTAGTTCATAAGATCTAGTTCCAATGGATTTCTTTGTAGTGAATCTGTCTGCCCATAATGCATTAGTAAGTTTCTTGTGCCAATTATTCTTGTTTTCTTCCAATAATTTCTTAATGATATTAATTAGGCTTTTATTGGAAGACTTAGCTAGACCATTACCTTGAGGGTAATAGGCTGTGGAATGGCCTAAAGTGATATGGTATTTGTTACAGAAACTTATCATTTTCTTGGATTTGAAGGCAACAACATTATCAATTATAGATTTTTCAGGACAGCCAAATCTAGAAAGTATGTTGGTTTCTAAGAATCCTATAATGACTGTGTCATTGGCTTGTCTGGAAGGAATGACTTCTATACATTTTGTGAAATAGTTTGTGGCAGTTAGAATCCATTTATGTTGGCCAGAAGAGGGAGGGTGGATTTCTCTAATGAAGTCTAGACCCCATTGTTGGAAGGGCTTTTCAGTGGAAATTGGTCGTAGGGCTAAAGGTAACAGTTTCCTCTTACTTTCAAAAATTTCATATTTATGGAAAGCAATGACAAATTTCTTTACATCAGTGAACAAGGTTGGCCAATAAAATCCAGCCCTCAGAATTTTGTCTGCAGTTGATTTCCAGTGAAGGTGTCCACCACAGTCTCCTACATGAAATTCTTTGAGGATATTGTCAGCTTCTTCTTTTACTAAACAATTTAATAGAATACCTTGATGGTTTTTCCAAAAAAGAACATTATCTAAAATACAAAATCTTAAAGCTTTCATCTTTAAAAACCTTTTATTTGTTCTAGAAAACCCTGGAGGAGCTTGTAGGTTTAATAATTCATAAATTATATCAGCATACCAAGGTGAATCTAAGAAGGCCTGGCTGATTTGTGGAGTCATCATCTCTTGTTCATTATCCAGTTCATTAATATCCAGGGCTTGGCAATTTGTTTCAGTCATGAGTTTGGCCAATCCCTATCCTTTTATAAGCTTTGTGGGTTTTATTTCAATATCATATTCCAATATTGTAGCAATCCATTTACCTCGTCTGCCTTCAATTCCATCATGGGTTAAGATGTCTTTGACAACAGCATTTGGTACATAGGATATTACATGGGAGTATAGTATGTAGAGTCTAAAGTTTTTAATAGCTTTCACAAGTGAATAGGCTTGTTTTTCCATGATTTTGTACTTTAATGGTGCATCCCTTAGTGCTTTACTAAAAAAGGCTATGGGTTTCTCACATCCTTGGTCATCCTTTTGTATTAAAACGGTTACAATGGTGTGTTTTGATGTAATGAAAATATTATGAAGTCTCTATCAAACTTTGGACTTATCTAGTGAAAGCCATTTTAATTTCTTCAAATGCTTGTTTGGCTTCTACTGTCCATTTAACCTTTGAATCCTTTTTCAATATATCATTTAGAAATCTAATTAATTCAGCTAAATTAGATATAAATCTTCTTAAAAAGTTGATTTTTCCTAGGAAAGCTTGAATTTCATTGACATTTTTAGTGTGGGGTATCTGCATAATGGGTTCTACTCTAGCAGGATCAATTCTAATGCCATCTTTAGAGATGATATGGCCCAAGAGTTTGCCTTCTTCTAGACCAAACAGGGACATTTTAGGATTTAGAGAAATGCCATATTGTCTGCATTTTAACAATACTTGTTTTAGATGATCTAAATGTTGCTAATCTGATTTAGAAAAAACAGTAAGGTCATCTAGATATATGACCAAGAAATCATGAATTTCCTTTGCAAAAACTATGTCCATTGCTCGTTGAAAAGTTTCCCCTGCATTTTTAAGTCCAAATGGAATTTTAACATACTTGAATGTTCCCCATGGTGTTGTAAAAGCAGTTTTTTCCTGGTCATCAAGATGAACTAGAATCCAGTTATAGCCTGAAAACCCATCCAAAAGTGAAATTCTAGAAGCACCTACCACCCTTTGTAAAATATGATCCATCTTAGGTAAAGGGTAATTGTCCTTCAAAGAAACCTTATTTACATTTCTTAAATCAACACTTAGCCTAATTTCTCCAATCTTTTTCCTAGTAGCTACTAAATTAGATACCCACTTCGAAAACCTGATAGGAGAAATCATCCTTGCTTCATACATTCTTCTGATTTATTTTTCAATTAAAGGAAGCAGTATAGGCTTAATTCTTCTAAGCTTTTGTTTGAATGGCTTTTGATTTTCTTTTAAAGGTATTGTATGTTGAATTATAGAAGTATCATATGATTTCAGGTCTTCATAGCTCCAAGCAAAGACCTCCTAGAATTCTCTCATTAATTCAACATATTTGAGTTTTTGATCACGGGGCAAAGATTTGGATAATTGTACCATTTTCAGATTTTCTTCAGTTCCCAAGTTATAGTTTTCAATTTCTCCTTTTAGAGGTTCCATTTTGGGTTTCTTTGGGATATCATTAAAATCAAAAAGATCTTCCAAAGGAGTTAATCCTTTAGGCAACTGATTATCTTTCAAATTAATAACTTCATATTCTCCTTTAATAATTTCATCAATATCAATTTCTTTAAGATCCTGCAATTCTTTATTGGTAAATTTTGTTGGGTGAAGCATTTGAGTTGCACTTTCTGTTGAAATGTCTATTTCTATTTTATTTATTTTATTTAACTCACTAACATTTTCTATATCTATATTAGCGCTAAAAAGCTCTTCCTCTAAGGTTAGGAAATTGTTAATCTGAATATCATTGTCAAACACTTTCCAGTTCTTTACATTGTCAGGTATGGTTGGCGTGTGTCTGATCTCAACTGTGAACTAATGATTTGGCTCAAATGGTAAATTACAGGTGTTGGCAAACATTGCCAGACTATGAGCTTGCAAATTATGTTTCCTTGGAATTTTAGCAAGCTAAGTTTCTAGAAATGTATTGAGAATTTCAATCACTGTTCCTCTGTAAGATATTAATTTGGGATCATTTGTGAGAAAATTCCCTTTTATTTGTTGAACGATTAAATCAGAATCTCCTAGAATTGATACCCTAATTGTCCCTAAACTTTTGACCAGTTTTAGACCTAGCAACAGAGCTTCGTATTCAGCCATATTCTTAGTGCATCTAAAGTTTAATCTGTAGGCATGGTGTACAGCATGATCATTTTCAAGATTGTGCAACCAAATTCCTGCTCCTGCCCCTAACTTATTAACTGAACCATCAAATTCTAAGTACCAAGGGATCCCATGTTCATAGTTAGTATCAGGAGTCTCAGGGATTTTTTTAATAGGAAGATTTGGTTTTTTAGTTTCTTTCGGTTCCTTTTGAGTATTTGATGTATCATTGTGCTCAGAAATTTCTTGAATTTGAACACTAGACTTTCATTTGGGAGTTCTTCTTATTCAACTGCTAAAACTTTTACTTCATTTGAAGGATCAATTTCATCATTGTAGAGGATGAAAGAATCCATATCAGAGTGAATGGAGTAGATAGGGAAATTTTGATGTGTTTCCTGGCTACTTACCACATATTTCATTAAAGTTTCTCTATACAGTTTCTTAGGTTGACCAAATACTGAAATAGTAACATAAGACATATCCAACTGTAGAGATCCTTGAAGCTTTGCACCCCAAGATCTAGACAATAACATACCATACTTTGGTGGGATATCAACGACTACTATGTCCATTAAGATGGTTTTGGCAGGATATTGGACTAGCGATACACATAAGTCTTTGATCAATCCTAGACATTTGACCTGACTTGAATCAAAAGAGAAAATGTCTTTATATGGTCGGGTGATGTCTAGGTCTAGTTTCTCCATCACAGATTTAGGCATTAAGTTATGAGAAGCATCTTAATCAAACATGGCATTATGAAGTATTTTATCATGTATGTTCAAACTTACATAGAAAGGAGGGATTCCTCCATCTACTGATTTTCCGTTTACTTCAGGGCCAAAAATCAATTCAGGCTAGTCATCAAAAACATTCACTGTATCTTCATTCACAGAAATTTGGAGTGAGCTACTGATTTGACCTATGTAGACATCATGTTTAGCTAATTCTGGTAATGGAACTGCTATTTTTAATTTTCCTACTTCAGTCTCAAGATTAAAAGGTTTTTCAATCTGAGTTCTTTTATTTCGGACAGTTTGATTCTCTTTTTCTGCTGTATTCTCTCTGTTTCTCTCCTTTTCACGAGTGGGGTTATGGGCTGAAGTTGTTTCCAAATCAACTTCTGGAGGTTCTTCTACGTTTTGTTTCGGAGGAATAGAAGTGGACGATTGTCTGTTATATGGTTGGTTATCGAATACATCCTCAATAATTGGGTTATTTGGATTAGCATTTGTTCTGGTAAGAATATCTACAGGGGTGGTATTGATCTTACCTTTTTTGTGTTGTTTTGTATCTTTCTGTTTGTTGGTTTCAAGAACATATATTCTTCTGCTCCTCAGATTGTATTGTTTGTGGACTTCGTAAATGGTTGTATCATATCCCTCCCTAAAGTCAAATGATTCACCTGACTGAGTTTGGAATTGTTTAAGCACGTGAGCTTCTTGATCCTCTTGGGTCAAGAAAACTTGTTGTTCATTGTTTAGTCCCATTAAATTAATTTGAGTGCCTTCTGTTGGTTCAACAGAAGTTGAGGCTTCAGCATAATTTTCCTGGAATGGGGGCCTAATATTTTGGTCAAGCCCAGTGTTTCCAGTATTAGGATTTTGGTTCTTCCTGAAATTTGGATTTCTACCAGTATTGCATTGTTGACTATCCCAAGGGGATTTTCTCTCAATTGTTTCTAATCTATCTCCAAGCCTATCCATTCCTTTACTAATAGCATCTAATTTATGTTCAAAGGCAGATGGTTCCTCTTTAAAAGGTATTCTCCTTTCAGCTTTGGCTCTAGCTCATTTAGATATTAGGTTGTCTTCAACACTGACAACTATACTTTGCATTTATTCTAAGGTTTGAGGAGCTCTTTCCCTAAGTTGGTATGCCATATCAGAATCAAATACATCAGGGAATTTGATCAATGCCAAATCTGGAGGTCTAAGATTTTGAGGAATAGTCTGGTAAACATTATTGAACCTTGTGCAATAATCTTGCATTTTTTCTTGTGTACCTCTTTTCAGGCTTTCATATTTTGATAAAATATGGAGAGGATCTTTCTCCTTTTCCCATCTATTCAAGAATGTCTGATATAGAGCTTGTAGGTCATTGATACTGTTTGCAGAAAGGGATTTAAACCAAGTTCTAACATCTCCAGTCAAACTTTGAACAAATACTCTCATTCTAACATCATCAACATCAACTTCATATATTTTAAAATAGTCAGTCATTTTTTTGGTATGTTGTTGAGCTGTGTAAGTGCCAGTACCATCAAATGGGGTAATCTTACTCTGATAGTCTTGGGGCATAGCACCCAAGTTGGTAGGTAAGTTCAGAGGAGTGTATCTGTTTGCCATGGTTGTAGGAATAGATGCAACAACTAGTGTGGTAGGGATGACAATGGGAATGTGAGTTGTAGATGACGGGGTGGGAGGAGTAGCTTGAGGTTGGGAAGTCTAAGGTGTTGATGATGAACTTACAGAGGCTGTAGTGATTACAGAAAGGTTTGGTGTTCCTTCAAGGGTAACTCTAACTGAATGGAGTTATGCAAATTTCTATCAAGATGTGAAGTTACAAATTCAAGCTGTAAATCTTCAATAAATACGGGATCATGAACTGTGTGGGCTAACCCTGAATCTGGAAATGTCACAAATAAAGAGGTCTCAAACCACTCATCAAAAGTTTCGTCCTCAAGTTAAATCCACTTCACAGGACAAGATCTTGATCTGTATAGAGGCCGAGAACTAGCAAAACTATCTTGGTTCTCTTACCTCCTAATAATCCTAGGAATTAGGTTAGGATTTTCAAACAGAGGGGGTGGATTTTGATCAGGATTAGATCTGGTGTAACGAATCCTATCTGAAGCCAGGTGTCTAGGTATATTTTTTGAGTTTTTCTATAAATGGGTTTGACAATACAACTTTAACAGTCTCTTTAAGAAGCTTTTAGATATGGGTTTTGATCTTTCTCAAAGACATTATTTGACAAGAGGAACTAATCAAGTATTTGAAACCAAATGTCTAATCTATAAGCTAGACCAGAGATAGACTGAAGCAGTGTTCATTTACTTCTGTAATTGCAAAGAAAAAGCACTCCAAAGGCTACCTAGCTAACTTCAGGCTCTGTCTGTAGCTTAGAAAGTAGACAATAGTAACAAAAAAATTATTCAGATCCCTAGTGGAGTCGCCAGTATGTTATCTCTCAGGTTTTCCCAAAATTTGTAAGAAAAGGGAAAGCAGGTTGAGGTAACCACAAACCAATCTTTTAGATACAGATTCTAGCCAATCTGCATCCAGAGAGGGCTCTCTCTTTAAGTTTTATCTTTGTTTTTTAAAGATATTAGGCTAGTTGTAAAGTTTAGGAATTTTGTTTGAGTTTGGGTGGTGAGATTCAATAGCAAAGCGATAAGACCGAGTAGTTTAGGCCATTGGGCTAATGGAGTCAAGGAAAATGGCTTAACTGGACTTGGTTTCTTACCAAATGATGGTTTCACAGGGCAAGATGGTCAAATAGGGAACAAATAAAGACTTGAAATAAATGGAATGATTTCAAAATAGGTGAAGGGCACTTAAGAATCCTTCAATCTTTTTGAATAGGGAACTTGAATGATTATTGATAAAGAGCAGTTAAGTATTCTTTAATAAATAATCGAAGTGACAGAACTAGGAAACATGAGAAATTAAGGTTTCACTATTTATTCTAATTCATAAGAAAACATAGAAAATGAAAACTTTTGAAGACAAAGTGCAATAAAGCATATTTTGAATTACTCCTTTTTGTTTATCATTCATATATGAACAGACATGATATAAGAAACAAGAAAAACTTTAAAATGCAAGGTATAGACGACTTATTGATCCGGTGTTTGATTCAAGAAATCTATGAAAAGTCCTTTGCCTCAATTTTTTATCCAGCAAGCCATACGAAAGTTTGATCCAATCAGCACTTTATTCCAAAATAACCAATATTACAGCAATGTATATGAATCCACCATCAATACTCCAATTGAGGAAGTATTTATAAAAAATATTTTACACAAAATATCTCATAACAGAGTGAGATATATTTTAGTGATGACAAAAACTTTTTTGACAAGAAAATAGAGACAACTAGTCTCAAAGATAGGATAAAAGTAAATTGATGTTGTGTTGTTCCTATTTGTGTTGAGTGTGCTGGAGGTGGGCACTTTCATTTGGTTTGCTACTGTCTTCTTTAGTAATTTCATGCACGTTGCCCTATTTTGGCTGATACTCTTTACCTGTTCTGATACACTTCGACCTGTTTGATCGTTGTTCACCATTATTCATCTTACTATGGTAAATAGCCCAAAATTTACATTTACTCAAGATAAAACTTATAAAATTTCTAACATGTCTTCCCACCATTTTTTCTCTAGAAATTTGTGCTTCTGAAGTTTCCTTAGAGTCTCATCAGTCTCTGTATATCTGAAAAAGTTAGGCTGGATTATAAGCAAGTGCTTTACTTCATGCTCAATATAGAATAAGTTCTCTAAGCTGTCATAGGGAACTCGGCCTATGGGAAGTGCCTTTCTTCCTGACGCACCTGTTGTTGAGCTTGATTGATTGTTAGCGTACTTACTCAACTTGTCTACATAAACAATATGCTTCATTAATCTTTCATTAATGACCAAAGGACTTGGTAGCCCTTTATTCTACAAAATTGTGAACTTCTCCATAAAAGAATTAATTTCCACCTGCATATCCTGGCACCTTCTCTCTAAGTTCTGCATCAAAGTTCTCTTTGTTACAACCCTTTTGATTTCCAAAATGGTGTCTGTCGTATCTGAAATGCCAAGTTCTTCCAGTTGTTCTCTATTTCTGTTATTCAAAAAATGTATAAGCCTGTTGGCTTCATATACCATTTGTCCTAAGAAAGCTCTTGTCTTCTGAATTTCTTTCTGTGCTGCTTTCACTAAATCAATCTATTCATAGATCACTTAGATAGATGGCCACAAATCATTTATAGACTAAAGGATGTTAGCCCAAAGGATTTTCTTCATCTCTGCCAAGGGCTTATCAAAAGTGAGCTCTTGTTCTAGTGTTTTCACTTTACTTTCTAAGGCTTTAATCTCCCTAGTTTTTTCCACAACACTTATTTTGGAGATATCATAATTTCTCTCTGCCTTAGCCAAATGCTCTTTTACCTGTTTCAACTTTGTAACTTGTAATCTCATTTCTTCCATGGCTTTTATTAATTATTCTATGCTTAAATTAGCACTGTTGCCTGGTGTTGTTCCTGCTGTTGATTTACCTGTTACAATTTTACCTATGATTACCTCTGTTGTGTCTACTGGGAAATTTGGAGCTAATGTTGTTCCAAGGGTAGAGGGGACTGCAGTTGAGACTATGGGGATTATTTTAGGAGGTTGAGAGGTCGACTCTCCCTGCTTTTCCTTCAGTGCTTTTTTTTCTAATGCATGCTCTATGTCATTCAATCTTTCATCAAGTTTCAAGAGCAGGTCCATCATATCCTATTCAAATTTATGTTGTATGACTTCTACAATTTGTGGATGCATTGAAGGAGCTAGCTTGAGCTGTTTCCTCAGGGCAACAATGTCCTCTTCTTTTTTCTTGATTAGTGCCTTTATGCCTTTAGCATCTTTGGGATCATGTCCCAATTCCATGATGATTTCTTCTAATGATTTTATTCTGTTATCCTTTGTCAAAGAAGAGGCTTTCTCCAATTGTATTTGAACAGTTGTATTGTCTAAGGAGTCCTGTAGCTTGTGGGCCAGCATTACTTTGTCAACCAGTGTGGAATAAACCATTTCCCTATTCTTCTTGTGAGGTTCAATTTGGTCCATAGGATGAATATCTTTGGCTAGGACCTCCAAGTTTGTTCTGATGTAATCTGCTACTGACTGGGGTTTATCTACCTTCGGATTAAAGTAACTCATTAACATTTTGCCTTCTTTAATGTCATAGGCTGACATTAATATCTGTTGGTTTGTGGGGGGCATTTTCAAATACTGAATGTAAATTTGAAGTCTTACAGGATCATTTCTGGCTTTTATCTCTGTGAATGTCTTCTTGATGTCTGAGGCTTGTTTGTTTTGTGCCCTGAGGGATGATACTTTTGTACTGTGTTGTCTTTCTAACTCTTACATCTGCGAGCTAGAAGATGCTCCTCCCACTGTAAAATTTTGTTGGCTAGCTCTTTCTCCTCTCTGGCTGTCTACAGTTTCTTCAATTATTTCCTCTTGTAATAGATGGTTCAGTCTTTTCCTCTTTGCTCCAGGCTCTCCTATGGATCTACTGATAGGTGTGGTGGTTTCTCTGTCTCTCCTTTTATTTCTTTCCTCATTTAGAGGAGTTTGCAATGCTGGAATTTCTGCTGCTTTAGTTTGGGCTGGAGGAATTTGTACCTGACTCTATTCTTTGGACATCTCAGGCCGATTTGTCATTGTAGGCTACTCTGTGGTCTCTATTTCTTTGCCTTTGGATGTTCCTGTAGCTGGTATGTTGGCTTCTTGTGGAGTCTGTTGAGAAGTTCTAGCAGTGGATGTGCCAATTGCTGATTGTTGAGATAGCTTGAATGGTAACTGCCCAAAAGAATCCAAATCAAGGGTTTTCTCAAGATCCTTCATAGAATTTTCTATTTTGTCCTACTCACTAACATCTTCTATCAGGGTCCCTTCTACACATTCATCTAGGTTTGCAAACTATTCTATTTCTGGGATCCTATGATGAATATAAGAGGATAATTTGTTCTTTGTCCTTCTGTCACATATAAAATTGTTGGGGTCATATGGTACCCACCTAAAACTCTTTCGTAGTCTAAGGCGATCTTCTAAAATTATTTCAGCTTCTCTCCACACATCCCTGTTATTGATGACAAAAGGGCCTAGATGGTTTTTTATTCTTAACTGAGTTTTTTTCTTGGCACCACAAAAATGGACTAAATCTGTATTTATGATTTGCCTGAAATACTCCAAGGCAAACAATCTCATAGGAACATACTTGGGTAACTTGAAAAGGCAAAGTTCACACCCATACATCCTGATTTCTGTGTGATTTTTGTATAGGTACCAGTCACCTATCTTGTACTACTTTAAGAGCTGGAGAATTTTCTTCATGTCACCACTGATCCTAGGAGGGGAAACTCCTATCAACAGAGAGGTTGTTGGATGTATAAATATGTCAATGAACTCATTATAAGTGTAAGGCAACTTTAGGTTATTATGAAAGATTGAACTCCAAAAGATGACAGATCTAGGATTCCCTTTGGTGTCTAGTTTCAGTGAAGCAAGTTTGCAGATAAGGAGGTGGACCTTCAGGCTAGTAGTTTGGTAACATGAAGGTTTGAGCAATACAATTTATTTCTGATTGAGATAACTGAGGGCCTTTTTCAAGTAGGTACCCCATGGAAAGAGGAGCAAGGGGCCGAGTGGAGTGGAACTGTATCATTTCATTGATAGACTGAGTCGTTAAGTGGAAAAGAACAATTTGGAATGGAGACATAACAACTCTCTGGGTGGGATCATAATTAGCACAGCAATGATGAATTATCTCTGGGAAAAAATGGATTGAGGGAAGAAAATACATGGGAAGGTTAGATTCCCACAATCCAAAAATGTCAGACTTATTCAGATAACTATCTCTGATTTGGCAGAAGATTTTAAGATGGTTATTATCACCAGATAAATCTTTTATCTGAAAGTCTTTATCGGCCTATGGTAGATAATCTAAGTCTCTATGAGGAGCATTCATGGGTGTGACACTCAGGGCTGTAGGGGTTTCCATCTTTGTTTCTTGTGTATTCAAAGTGGAATTCAGGCTTTATGTGGGAAAATAGACCAAACAATAGGTTTGGGGTATTTTTATGGCATTTACAGACTATTCTTAACTTCAATTTGGCCTTCTCTGGTAGAATTCTCAATAAAAAACCACAATTGTAGGGTTGCAGGGTAAACTGGATAAATACCTGTGTTAAAGAGCAAGACCATACAATGGCAGGTTGGTTGATAGGCTGTGAGCTCATTGTTGTAGTCTTTCTGGTCAGGTGGTAGTTGAGAAACTTGAACAGTGGACTCGGTCATTATTTTGGCATGGGAGCTCGCGACGCAACGCATTACAGTGAAAATGACATTTTATCATTTTATTTAACGAAATTTTGGTTGGTGGGTCTTTTTTTCATTTATTAGGTGGATGACGTAAGCGTTATGTGACGCCTTGCCATTATGTGGAGGGTGGTAAGCGGTTTGCATCACAATGCTTTTGAGACTGGTCAGTTTTGGCCGGGAACGAGCGAGCATATTGGCAGCGTGACGCATGGCGGAGGTACGGGCGGAAAGCTGCCTGGTGATTGCGAGTTAAAGCATGGCCACCAAGGGGGGCGATATCGTTGTCACCCATTGGATAAAAATGGTATGATCTAATGGTTGATGGGTGTTGGAGATGGCGGGACTTTATGTATGCGGACCCGATGTATTTATCAATGCTTTAATTATATCGAGGTTAATTCTATTGGTCGGGGTTAGTTGTTAATTAACCTAAAGGGTTAATTAATCCCATATGGTGTGGCGGGGATTTAAGGCTCTTAACAAATTACAGATTAATCTGTTAATCCTCATTTAAACGATGATTATGGCTATATTCAACCAGGGGCGGGATATATAAAAAATTGGGGATTTGCATAGTTAAATAATACAGGAATGGGTTAATGTTTTTCAAAATTTATATAATAGATGTTAAACGTTAATATGAAATAAAATAAAAATAGGTGCTAAGTAAATGTTAGAAATTTAGATTAAACTTAGGCTAAAGTGGGAAAAGGGGTTTTCAGGTGATATTATGTGTTTTCCTACGAAAAATAAGATTTTTACTTAGGCAAATTTTATGAAATGAAATGGATGATGGATGGATGATTTTGAGTACTTAGGGTTTTAAATCATTGGGCTGAGGGTTTGGTCTCTCCAGAAGTCAGAGAAATGCTCTGAGCCCCTTTGACTTTCAAAGGCCTTAATACTTAGGGGAAATTAGTAAAATATTTAGGGAAAAATGTGAATGGAAGTTAGTTATTTAACCTTGTCTTGCTTGAACTATATCAAGTGTAATTTCTGCCTTGTACTTGTGATAAAAGTAGAAAATTAACACATTTAGAATCATTTTCCATCACAAGTAATTCTGCAACACCATCTACCTACCCTATCAACTTTAGCCTGACATTTTTTCTTCTTTATTTGGGTGCACTTAGACTAGCAAACCCCTATCAAATCATTCTTTTCTTTTACATGGCAAGCCTACCTAAGTCTGCGCTTATTACATCCAAGGGCTCAGATTAAACTGTGGAGCTCCTTTAATTTACTCTACCTATCTACTTATCTGCCAAGTTTACACTGTTTGGTCAGATTTTATTCTCTATTCTACACTATGAAATTGAAAAATGAATGAGCCAAGCTTAAACAGTTTGACTCTTCATAAATTGTGGCAAAAGTTTAACAAGTTGCACACAATTGCTTATTACAAAAAATGAAATAGTAGTGGCATTTAGAATTGCACACTTTCCTAGTCTATTTTTGTTTGGGGATCATTTATTCTCATTTTTTGACCATCTTTATTCTCTTTACCCTTTGATTTTTCTTTTAGGGTATACCCTCTTTACATTTTTCAATTTTTTTTATTTTTTTGAAAATATGGAAAACCTTTGCAACAAGGAAAGGTATGAACATATTACAGATCTCATCAAGTCAATCATGAAATATGACACCTATTGGTATAGGAGCATAACATCGTGCTCTCTTTCAACTGGCTGGAGTGGTGAGGCTGTCCCTCGAATGGTTAGTCCGGTGGCCTAACTGCTCATGTAGAGCTTCAGGTGACTTTCATTCACTCGGCCCTAAAAGAGGTCCCCATTGAGTTTGGCAAGCTACACCATGCCCCCATCAGTAACTTCTTTGACGATATAGTGCCCTAACTAATGCATTCAGAGTTTTCTAGGGAACTTCTCGAACTTATTATCGTATAGCAACACTAGATCATTCTCCTTGAAGGTGCGCACCTTAATATGGCAATCATGCCACACTTTCTCATGCTTCTTTTGTAGTTGCTTATAGAATCCAGCCAAAAACCGTTCTTCTTCCAGTTCGGCTAGCTGTGTGAGCCTTTCCTCGAAAGCCACACAGTTTACCATACCTGTGACTATCACGATTCATAGACTAGGCACAATGTATTACATAGGCATGATGGTGATATTTGCTGGTTCCATCATCAGGTCTTGCTTACAAACCACATGGCCCAGTAGGTTCCCAAATGGGACAAGGAAAGTACGCTTCTTTAAGTTAAGCGCAATCTGGTGTCAATGGCAAGTATCCAACATCAATCGTAAGCTCGCTACATGTTTTTTAACCAGTCCAAACATGGTCCAAACATTAAGATAGACTTATAAGAACTTGTGTATAAATTATTTGAATGCTGCTACCAATATTCGTGAAAATATCACAGATGCATTCTTCAGTCCAAAAGGCATCACTGTGTACTGCAAGCAACCCCATTCAGTGGCAAACGTTGTTTTGCTCTTGTCTTTTGGTGCATTCTTGATCTGGTGGTATCTTGAGAACCCATCCATGAAGGAGTAGGCTTCCTGCCCCCCCACATTTTACAGTACCTCATCTATAAATGGACTTACCCAATCTCATCTTGTCCAGTTCTTCGTGGACTTTTGCTTTATATTTTGGGTTCAATTGGTAGGGTCACTGCTTAACCGGTTTTGCGTCGAGCTTCAACGTTATCTTCATCACTCCTAGGTCTCCTAGGATCCCTTTTGGCTTTGTGATCTTAGTTGGGAATAAATCTTGATATTCGCAAAGCAATTCGACAACCTTCTCTACTGTGGCATCGTCCCAATAGTCCCCAATCATTGCATACATTAGCTCGTCTTCTGTTCCAATATTGACTTGTCTCATTTTCAATGGCCCCGCAATATCTGAATATTCAATTACGGGTTCGGACACCTCACGACTCCCTTCTGATTCTGGAATATTAACATTTCACGGATCGTCTTCATCATCTTCTACCTGGACATGATAACATTTAAGAGCCCGACTATTATGAAACTAGCTCAAGAAAAGATAGAAAAGATAGATCAATGCCTTAGAATTCAGCCTCTTCGAGGGGGCAACCTCCTTTACAACATAAATGAATAATTCCTCGATGATACAAATGAAAATACCTCCTTTCTATATATAGGAGTCTAAGGGGTCATAACATAATCGGAGCTGAGATAACAATAATAATGTAAGGGCACAATAATAACAATAGTGGGCTTATATAGAGCACAATAGTAACAATATGGGCGCTACATGGGTACATCAATATAATATGTGGGTTGAATTAATAACAATAAGGGGTTACACTAGTAATATAGGGGCCTAACATGCCCTTCTACTTCAAAAAGCGTTGTCCTCAATGCTTGAGTAGTTATTGATGCTTCTATATAAAATTCTTGTCCTCCCATGTGGAATCTTCAGTGGGTAAGTTCTTCCACTTGATCAGATACTCTGAAATTGATCGATTTCGTAGCTGTCGGGTTCATGTTTCTGTGACTTCTCCAAGTTCCAATATGATTTTTCCTTCCTCTTCAATTTCTTGTAATATTGTTTGAATTGGGATCTTTTGCAGCTTTTGAATAAGTGGCCATACTTCTTCGTCCTTCTTCCATTCATCCCTTGCTTCATTTATCCAATCTAGTTGGATAATAGAAATATCACAAAACAATGCTTCCACATCCTCATCATTTCTTGAGAGTGCATCTGCAACAAAATTTTGCTTCCCTTTTCTATAGACGATGTCAAAGTCATAACCCAACATATTTGTGACCCTTTTTTTTTGTTCTTCTAAAGATAATAGTTGTTCTAAAAAGTATTTAAGACTATCATGATCCATTTTTACCTTGAAGTGTCTTCCCATTCGGTAAAGTCACCATTTTTTAAGTGCATATAGTATTTCCAACATTTATTTCTCATAAATAGCTTACTTGAGATGTAGCAGTAAAAATACCCAATCACCTACATCAAAACATTTTTCACTACAATGTTGATCTATTTATTGTTTCATTCGATTTTGCACCAAAGTGGCGTTATCCTTTAAAAGTTGGAGAACTTGTTGTTGATGCTCAATGTGACCTTTCACTGCTTGAACCTTTTTCTTCTTGATATGTCCTTTTATCTTGATAGTTTGAGGAGTGGTAATTTCTTCCAATCCTTTACAAGATATGGTTGGATTCATTTCTTGATGCTTGATGTGATCTTTCACTTCTTGAACATTTTTCTTCTTGATATGTCCTTTTACCTTGATAGTTTGAGGAGTGGTAATTCCGACCAATGAATTACAAGATATGGTTGGATCCGTTTCTTCTTTTTCGATGTGATCTTTCACTTCTTGCACCTTTTTCTTATTGATATGTCCTTCTATCTTGAGAGTTTGAGGAGTGGTAATTTTTGCCAATGCTTTACAAGATATGGTCTAATTCATTTCTTCTTTCTCTGGGGTTGGGTCCTGGCGTATATCCTCTTCTTTTGATGTTTCTTGATCATTTTCTTCCTC